>JBCAUI010507261.1:0-25713 GCA_038406195.1 Haplosyllis anthogorgicola | reverse complement strand
TATTTTGATGTTGGAAATTCTGAGAGGATGAGGTGTAGGGATGGACCCCCCACTCCCAGGTGAGGATCAGGTGTTGGGGATGAGGTGCGGGATGGACCCCCTGTCAGGAACGTGACACTTTCGCCTCTTAAATTTGTTAGTAGTATGATAATAACTCGTACCTCATCCCTGTCTTCGGCCCTAACAGTAATGATACTTGTTCCCACTTCCACCTTCTCCGACAACTGATCTCTTCTAAACTCACTGGACGTGAAGCGAGGTTCAAACTCATTTCTTGCAACGATGATGTTGACTGTAGCATAAGCAACTTGCTCTGTTACCTCGAACTGTCTACGGGCTTCAACTCGCAACTGTTAGAAGAAATGTTTTATTTAAATAAATAAAATGCTCAAAAAGACACGTTTTCACCGTTGTTGAGTCTGCGAATAGAAACGTCCTTCTGATTTATACAGTACACTATTCTTACCGTGTAATTTGCAGGTTTTAGTGGATCATCTTTGAGTAATTCTCGAATACGGATTGACCCGGTTCTTTCATCTATACTAAAATATTGTGGTCCAGTACCAACTCCTATGAGGGTGTATTTTACATTATCCTGAAACACCAAACGAATAAAGTTATAATTCAAGTAGAAAAACCATTCATACGTGTAAGCGTAAACAGTTGTAACTTCTATGAAAATGAAAGTTCATTGGTTTCATTGATTTAGTTAACTTCAGTAAAATGCTCAAGAAGATTTAGTTAACTTCAGTTAAATGCTCAAGAAGATGTCCAACAGTGTAAATTGTATTAACATCTAGTGGTTTGTTATTCATTCCGTGAACAATAGAATTTCATGTTATTCCTCTCGCGAGAAAAAGGCACATCCTGAATTTAAGTGTTCTCAAACATGAGGAGCCGGGAGCAAATAATGATATTTATATTTAAATTCACATGCAACGTTCCTTTACTTACGCTGGGAGAAACGCTGACTCTGCTGACTTCACTGTTGACTTCCCTATTTTCCGACACTGAGCCTCTGTATGTCGGGGACCCGAACCTCAGTGTTCCTCGATCACGAATAATTGAGACTTCAACCGTCGCTGTATCCTGCTTCTGCGGGACTCCGCCGTCCGTTGCAAGTACGCGAATCTGTAATACCAAGCATATTCCGGTAAGGAAAACCGAACCATAATATTCCAAACCATGCACACATGACATGCACACACTTCATGCAATGAAATATACTCACTACGTTTTCCTTCTAGAAGTTCAGCACGTAATAAATCACCAATAATATTCGATATTTAGCTAAATCCGAACTAAGGGCCATCAATACAATGTTACTTCTGTGGTAATAAAAAATTTAAATCAAATCCACCAATATTAAGTTTTGTTGAAGAATTACAGGCAGCAGATACTAGAAGTGTCCAGTTCCATAGTAAAGTTTTATAGGAGATAAAGTCTAGGTCGAGATTCCATAAAATAAATAATTAAGATCAGTCTTTACAATACATTTGAAAAAAAGACTGAAAACTGTTAGAAATATTATTATGAATACTAAACTATGCATAGGTGTAAATCAAGTACAGGAATTCCAAGACTATGTTAATATGTATTATTCCTTGCACAAGATAATACTATGTAAGAAATAAATCAACTTTACAAATTTAGTGAGAACATATGAAGTAGTGTAACAATGAGGAATGGATATATGGTATTGTTCACCAAGATGGCAGACTCGTTATTTATAAATAAAAATACAGGAAGGTAGCAAAACTATATTCTGCTATGGGTCTGTAAAGTAAACTAGCATTTCAAATAAACATATTTAACAAAAGATAAGCTGAATAAACAAAGTTCTTTCTTTGTAGATACTACATGTCCCGGTTGAAATAGTAGCAAATGCAAGATGGCCAATTCAGCTTTTGATCATCGCTATAAATGTAATGGAATTTACCTGGGATGGGAAAGTGGGTGGGCTCTACTGTAATGCATTAATAAACAAATCCGTACACAATTTCCCTGTTTCCCATTGACAAAAAGCTTACAGCGCAATCCAAACTGATCCAAAGCTGAATCGTTTTTAGAACTAGTTTCATTAATAAACAACTACGGGCAGCATTTACATGGTCGGAAAAATAGTGCAGAATAACGAACAGGTAAGACTCAAGTATCTGTAGAGTCAATTGCAATCTTATGTATCAGGTGCTCTTAAATTATATTATTGCAAAAGCATGTGCTTTCAGTCAAAAATCAGTCCAAATTATTTTTGAATTTCTTTCAATTTTTTCAACAATTGCGAAAACGTCTCCTATTCTGCCTAAAGTTGGATGACCACTACTTTTTAACACTATTTTTGTCAGAGCACATCTAATGTTCAAAGCGCTTTGAGTTGCATTACTACACCACTAATTGATAGTGCTGTGGTGCACTTGAATATATGGCTACCGTAAAGCCCCTGTCTGGTTCCTCCCCTTCATTCTGAAATCACATGTTAAGTGGCCAACAATTACTTTATTCCAAAGAATAATAACAACTTGAATAAACTGGAGTGTGGCAGTGAGAAATGTGAGGTACAAAATGTTTTACCAAAGTTCTGTGAATGTGTATATCCTACAGTGAATGCAGTTGTGTAATTTTTGTGCACTCAAAAATCTCTATTCCCTTAAATAACACACACACCACAAAAATAGTTAATAAATAATAAGATGTATGCCAGATCCATTCAAAAATTAGAGGAATATGTAAACCACACACACCACATTACTAACGACATTAATTTAATTACATATTTCTTGTATTCTTTGCAGAAATAATATATTTTAAAGTTGTTTCAACAAAAAAACAAAGGTTTATAAGAAGATAATCAAAAAAGCACCACATAATATAATTTTAAAAATTAAAGGCAGATAAACATCAGGGAAATATAAAAGTAAAAGTAAATAGCTTGTGAAAACTTACCCTTTGTGATCTTCCCTCAAAGTCCAGCACAGACTGTAGAAGCGTAATATCTCCAGTTGTCGGGTTAATGTAAAAGAAGTCGACCGCTTCACCCTCTCCAACAATGGAGTAAGTAATCACATTGTTAGGTGCCTACACGCGAAAGGACATATATGTTTGTTAAATGATCAAATACAGGATTATACCGTATTGGTCGATGCATGACTGCCTCTCTGCCTAATTACACAGGAGAAGTAAAACCTTGATTAATTTAATATTATATATCAACAAAACATCTTCACTTATACCACTTATCTACATATTCAAAATAACATATGTATTATCTCATTCCATACCCGTCTGTCGCTATCTGTGGCCTCAACTGACGTTACAGCCATACCAGGAGGTGAGTTGTCGGGTACAGACACACGTATTGTGTCTTGACTGAACTGAGGATCCCTGAGGTTTCGGGTGACGGTGATGTCTACCAAGGCACTTGCGCTCTGTGGTGGAGTACCACCATCCACTGCTACAACCCGCAGCTAAAAAAGATGTATTTAGTTGAAAATAAATCTATCAAGAATAGATATCAAGTATAGATTAAACAAAATCTAAATATTATTATGCTCAGATACATTGACGATCAGGAAAGTTTCGTAATATTTGTTCAAATTTGTTACATCGTAAACAAATCAACTGGTTGTGCATCGCAGTGCAGAATTTACATACAAAATTTAATTTATTATAACAAAGGATACATTGGATAAAATGTAAACAAACATTTCATATCATTAACGTGATAAAATCAATTAGTAGCCCAAAGTTACCCTGTAACTTGTTTCAGTGTCCGCTGTTAGGTTTGCTCCTGCTTTAACTTTTATTCTTCCATCTTGAGAGATTTCGAAGAATGTAGGTGCGGAGTCATCTCCAATTGTGCTCAGTGTAACTTGACTGAAAGGTTCAACTCTGTCGTTATCCTGAACGGTGACCCTAAAGACTTCGTTGCCTTCTCCCAGAGACTCTAGTATAGTCTTCTGGTATCTTTCCACATCTCTGAACACAGGTGGATTTTTGTTCCTGTCTACCGTGATAGTAACAGTGGCCTCGTTATCAGACCTCTGTGGTTCCTCTCCCATATCTGTGGCACGGATGCGTAACTGCAAGGAACATTTATGCAATGCAAATTTATGCAATAATATTTATGATACAGTAACGTAAACAGCAGAGGTTACGATTCATATTACTGTCGATATGTTCCAAAAGTAGCATTTGCACAGTTGTAAATGGAAGTGATAGAAAGATATAACATGTTCAATTTTTATTTGTTATCAGTAGTCTAAACATTTGCATCAAGTCCACAATGTCACACAGATGTAACGTGTGAAACACCATTACAAATTACTTACTGTGTATCTATCAGCATCGTCATTCAACAGACTTCTTCTGACAGATACCTGACCATTCACAGCGTTTACCAAGAAGTACTGCATTGAATTCTCATTTCCAACCAGTTCATAGCGAACAACATTGTCAGGTTCCTGCAAATATTTCAAACAGAAAAAAATTAGACGCGTAAGTTACAACGCCCATTAATTACAAAGTAATGGTACTGTTTCAAAATGTAATTTACTTACTCTTCTATCATTATCTTTGGCAGACACGGTTGTAACGATTTCGCCGATGGTTAGTGTTTCAAGTATTCTAGCTTGATATTGGGATGGTTCGAAACGTGGTTTGTTCAGATTTCGGTTGACATTGACACTGGCTACCGTTGTGTCAGTGCGGGGTGGGGTGCCTCCATCACTGGCTACTATACGTATCTGTTAACAAAGCAAAGTCATACATTTACTGAACAATAGAACAATTATACAGCAGATTTACTGTTATTGTTATACAAGAAAAAGAAGTTTCTATATTTTGAAAAAAACTGTACCAATTGTATAAATTATGTGTCCCATTTTTCTCACAAAATTTACGTGATACTTACACTGTAAGTCCTGGTAGCATCATTTTCTAAATTGTTGCTAACTTGTATTGCTCCACTGTTGGCATCAATACGGAAATAATTTGTTGCTGCATCATCCCCAATGATTGCATAGGTAACTTTGTTAAATGGCTCCTGATATTAGTTCAGAAATATATGTTATTTACCCATTGTAGTATATAATATTAGGTATTCATTGTTATTTTCATTATCCAGTCTATTCTATCCAAATGACTTTTCACCAAATTTTGCAAAACGACAATATGTGAAATGTTGAATAAAGTGAAAAAATTTTCATTGTTGTTGACTCACCCTGGTGTCAGCATCTCTGGCGTTAACGGTTAGAACTCCAGATCCAGGCTGAGCATTCTGGTTGATATCCTTAGTGTATGGCTCATTCTGGAACACTGGGCTGTTCTTGTTACGAATAACCGTTATTGTGACGACTCGTGGTCCAGATCGCCTGGGTGGAACTCCCTCGTCGACAGCATAAACGTTCAGCTAAAATCAAATGTCAGTAAAATCAGTGCGAAATATATTTGAGCACTTTTTGCCATACATTTTTGCAAACATTTACATTATCGATAACTTTACACGATTTCAAAAATATACATCTGTGTCTCATGTATCAAGCCGGTGTGACAAGATTATTGTCAATTTTGGCATAAATAAGGGAATATTTTAATTTACAAACCCTGTATTCTTCAGTTCCATCTTCCAACAATGATCTTTTGAGAGAAATAGTTCCTTCTCTGTCGATAGTGAAGTACGGGTTTTCAAGCTCATACGTGACTCGGTTGTGCGGAGGTTTCTGATCTCTGTCCTGTGCTCTGACCCGCAAAATGGACCGACCAATGGCCTGTGTCTCCAGTATGGTAGCTGCATAGGTGCCATTATCGAAAACTGGAGCTTCAAGGTTCCTTAGCATGTCAACAGTAAGGATTGCAGCTCTTGTACGAGGTGGATTACCACCATCTTGGACTAGAACTCGAATCTGTATGTGTAAAAGTTTTAGAATAAAGTAAATGATCAAAACACGTCTTTATATCATGTGCAATTGTACAAACATAAAATTAATTGGGAGTTCTCATGATATTCATATCTAAGTAAGGCTTTCTCCCGAAAATGTTGTACTGTAATAAGTCACCTTGTATTGAACCTCAGATCCAGGAGCTGTGGTGAGATCAGCCTTAACCGTAATCTTTCCTTCACTGTTGATATCAAAGAAAGCTGGTGCAGTATCATCTCCGGTAATGCTGTAAGATAAGTCATTGAATGGGGCCACTTCATCACCATCTCTGCCATCTACGGAGAAAACTTGTGTTTCACGTGGAGTCGACATCTCCAAGTTGATGGTGGCCGGCAGATTACTGAAGCTCGGCGTCTGTTTGTTTCGTCGAACTCGGATAGATACAGAGGCAGCACGTTCTGCTCTCTTGGGTGGAACACCAGTGTCCCGAGCATCGACATTAAACTGAAATGTACAACATGTGCCATCATTACAGTAATCCTATGTATAATTAGATACAGAACATTTGATCAAAGTATACATTTCAAAGTGAAAAGTTGGACATACGGAAAAAGACGTAATGGTACACTGGTATTGTAGAACACTCACAAGTAATAATACAGATTGACATTACCCTGTCTATTCAAATTAAATTAAAAGAACACAAAAAAACTTTTCAACAGAAGGTCTCACCTCGTATCTTTCGTTTGAATCATCCAGAATTGATTCTTTCAGAGTAATCACACCTGTCACTACATCGATGAGGAAGAACCTCGCACTGGATTGGTCCGATCTCAATGAGAAGCGGGTGACATTGTGTGGAGCAATCCTATCTCTGTCGCGGGCTGTAACTGTGACGATAGGTTCCCCGAGCGGAAAAATCTAAAAAATAATGTTGTAAATTCAAGTTGCATTCAATGTATCTGCTGACGTGAAATATTAACACTATGAAAGAAACGGTATGTGTTTTATTTCTTGAAAAAAGTCCTAGAATCATACCTCGACAATTTCAGTTTCATATCTTCCAGGGTTGAACTCGGGAGCAGCAAGGTTACGTTCCACATTAATTGATACTGTAGCGGTTGCACTGCGTGGTGGACTTCCTCCATCCTCTGCCAAAACTTTTAGCTGTAAAAGACGAAATAGGCCCATGTGTATTTTCAATTGAATATATTCATAGAAGAACTATTAAAGTACGTTTAATACTGTTGCCTCTGAGATGATCCCACCGGCTACACAATATTTACCATATATGGGACTTACAGTGTAGGAAGTTTCAGTGTCAGCAGCCAGAGAAGATCGAACTCGAATTTCTCCATTTTCTTCTGATACACTAAAGTAAGCTGGTGCTGAATCATCACCAATAGCTCTGTAGGTAAGTCTGTTGAATGGTGCCTGTTAATAGAAATTAACTGTTTGTTGAACGGGTCAATGTGCAATGGGGATGTAAATCAACACATATTTATTGACATAACTTGTAATTAAAATTCCAAGGTGTCTTTGTTACGGTTTCTTTGTTGGTAAGCTCGAACAATGTAATATAACTGAACGTCACAAATACCTGTGAATCATCATCTCTGGCTTTGATTGACGTTACTCTGTTATTTTCACCCAAATCTTCTTTAATAGTAACTTCGTATTGGCCATTGCGTTCAAATACTGGGTCCTTTTCATTGCGTCGCACGTTGACAGTCACAGTTGCATTGCTTTCAGAAGCACAAGGTACAGGACTGCTATCAGTGGCTCGTACCAAAATCTATGAAAGAATTGCAGATTATATTTCCTTGCCTAACATTGTTTAACATTTAATATGAAACGAACCCCATGTTAGGATTGAAGACTTACTCTGTAAACTTTGGACAGCGTTGGCTCCAATTGGACGGTTTTTCTTTGGAAAATTTCGCCAGTCACACTGTCAATCACAAAGTATTCTTGTGCAAGTGCATCTCCTACTATTGAATACCGGATCTCGTTGTGGGGCTCCTAAAATACAAATCAGGCAAGTTTGCTGAATGTAACAAATTAAGTTGATTCATTACAAATAGTTACACATTATACATATCTATGTCCTTTATTAATTTTTCGATTTTCTGGAACAAGTTAACATAAAGTGAGAAAAGTTAATTACCTGTGGATCAGCATCAGAAGCCTCAACTCGAGCGACTAGACTTGTAATGTCGTGAGTCTCCATGATGTTTGCTGTTACACTTGCCTGTCTCCAGCGAGGACAGTTCAAGTTACGGTTTACAGTTATAGCCACCGTAGTAATATTTTCTCGTGGTGGTACCCCATCATCGAAAGCACGAATTCGCAACTAAAGAACAGAAATCAAAATTATTGTTTTCTCTTTATCACAGCCTCAGATTTAAGATTACGAATTACATTCTTAAATTTTAGGATACATCTGTCTTAAATATAATACATGTGCATTTCGACATGTCTAGATTTGACTGCCTTTTACCCTGAGCATTTCCAAATTCATCTGTGAGGGGGTTTCCCCTCTTCACAATGAAAGTACGATCCCTGCTCTGGTACAAGTCAATGAATTACAATGTTGAAAATAACTTTTAAAGGAAACAAACATTGCCTGAAATACATTTAGAATATACTAACCAGGTAGTTAGTCAGAGTATCCTTTGTGAGGTCTCCTGATACGGTAACCAAACCTGATGTTGGGTTGATGCTGTAGAATGTTGGTGCAGAATCATCTCCAATAATCTCATATCGAATTTTTTGGAATGAATTCTACAATGAAATGTAATGTAATATACGTTTTCCTGTGGGGCAAGAATGTCAGACGCAAATCCCGGCCCATAGCTTGGTACTGATAATGCTTTATAAACTGTTGAAGACTTTTCAAATAAACTGACCTCTGGATCACCATCCCTGGCCTGTATCTGTACAACTCTGTTACCAAATCCCAGATTCATTCTGATATTTGCTGAGTATGAAGCCTGGCTAAACTCTGGTGTGAACTTGTTACGAATGACATTGATCACTAAGGTTGCAGGTTGGAGTGAAACTTTTGGTGGGAAACCGCCATCCTGAGCTTGAATTCGTAGCTATAATGTATGCACAATAGTAAATATAGTATACAATTGGATACAATTTGAAACTAAGATTATATTCTTATGTAAGACACCACTACAACTATTGCCTTGAAGTACAGAGATTTAAAGGACAAGCATTTCGAAACATGTTCCAGCAAACAACCACTTACCTGGTAGCGCTCTGTTCTCGCAGGATCTTGTAATAAGGACGTCTTCAACTTAACATCACCGGTTATCCTGTCAACTAGGAAGAACTGTGATGCCAGTTCGTTTCCAATCGCACTGAAGAATACACTTCTGTATGGTACCTGAAAATACGAATGATGCGTTTAATTGCATGTCTATATGGCTGTGGCATTACAAAGCGTTGCATTACCATTAAACAATAACGTTTATGGATAAACTGGCTGACATACAATTGTAAAATGCTATACACACAAAGGATAAATTCGTTCTAGGTCCTTACCCTTCTGTCAGCATCTCTTGCTTCAACTCTGTACAGGACCTTCTGGAAGTTTTCGTTTTCTTTGATGGTGATTGTGTCTGTTCTTCCTTCTCCACTGGGTTTAGTAAACACCGGAGCATTCAGGTTGCGGTTTACTCTCACAGTGATGATTTCGGTACTGGTTCTGGGAGGACTGTCACCGTCAGCAGCTTGGATACGGATCTTGTAGTTTTCAGCATCATCCTCATTTAAAGTGCGTGCAACTCTCACCATACCATCATCTTCACCAATGGAGAAGTATGTTGCTGCATTGTCATCACCAATGATTGTATACTTGATGACATTGTATGGTTCCTGGAAGAGAAGGCATTTATGTCTAACAACAGTAAGTAAAGGAAAGACATCTGTATGTGACAGTTCACTCGCAAAAACCAGTTAGTTAAAGTAAACGTTTACTACTAACCGTATTATCAGCATCCCTGGCACGAACAGCCATGACATCAGTATCAACTTCAGCATCTCTGTCCACCTGTGCTGAGTACGGTGTTCCCTCAAACTTGGGATCATTCACATTACGTGCAACAGATACCGTCACCCGGGCGTTCTGCTGGCTATTCAACGGAGGTGTTCCCTTGTCTCGTGCTTGGATGGTAAGCTGTAAAAAATAGACATTGAAGGCATGACCACAAATCTGTTGCTGCATTGTTGAATTCTCACAATATTTGAGTCACAGTTCAAGGCTGAGCTTTATGTGCTCAGTTAGCAGTAATGCAGCAACGAAAATGACGTAAAGATGGCATCTCTGCACTATCTTCATGTCACGTCAAGTTTTCTTTTATTCTGTTAAACTAAAATGCTTTTGGTCGTATAAATGGTCAATCTACTTTGTTACACTTACAGAGTATCTTGTGTTTCTATCATCGGCAAGATCCTTTCTAACCGAAACATCTCCTGTTTCCGCATTCACCATAAAGTACTGTTGTGCCAATGCATCGCCTATCAGGTAGTACTCCAACTCATTATGTGGTGCCTGGGCATCCTCGTCATCAGCTTGGACTCGTGAAATAGGAGTGCCGAGGATTTGTGAATACAAGATGCTGACTTCCTGGTTACCATTGCCCTCTGTGAAGCGTGGAGGATTGAGGTTTCGGTTGACGCGCACTTTAACAATGCTGATATCACTGAGGGAAGGCTGACCATTATCATACACCTCCACTCGAATCTAAAACAGACATGTAAAATACGTTAAGTAAATGTACAACAGAAGCTGTCAAGACAAAGCTCTTTCAATGTTCTACTTGCCTGTTATTATTTTATCTATTCATACTTTTGAGAATTCTTACAATTTATACCTGATACTCAGTCCTGCTATCCTGTGCCAAACTTTCCTTGAGTCTGATCTCACCAGTGTCACTATCAATCTCAAAATATGTCGGAGCTGTGTCATCACCTATTATTCTATATCTAATCACACCAAAGCTGTCGTCACTATCATCATCAGCAGCATTGACTTGCGCAATGCGAGCTCCCAGTTGCTGGTTCTGTCAATGGAAGGACACATAGATATTTACAGGACATGTGCCAGGTTAGAAGTTTCATGCTTAGTGAAAAAAGCATTCTTTACAAATGCTTCAGTTTATACTGCTTCACTTTAATATATCATGCTGAATATACGAGTTAAATGGGTCATCAAATGACACAAGTAGACTGACATAAACGTACCTGAGTGATAGAAGCTGTGATGACTGCCTGTTGAAATGCTGGAGGGTTATCGTTCCTAACGACCTCAATGTTAACAGTGGCGTTATCACTGGTTCTCTGTGGAGTTCCGCGATCCTTTGCTGCTACCATGAACTGAAAATTGATATGTACCTTAATTAGAAGGCTCAGGATATATAGATTAGATAGTACCATGGATCGAAGATAATTTTCGTGAGAAGTACTATGTACTTGGTACATTCTCTCCGTGCTAAAGTCTACTAGTGTTAACTAATTTACACAAATGGTCCATTTCTCTGTAACTTGTATTGTTTCATGTTGACATATAGTAAACTATTTGCACCACTTAGTTGATAGAATCGTGGTGTAATTTTTATGCATTTATGTAAACTCTTACCCGATAAGTTTTTGTTTTTGCTGGGTCAGTCAGAAGAGATTTTCTAACGAAAACATCTCCCGTCTCCTCGTCGATTTCGAAGTATTCCAAACCGAGTGGGTTACCAACTGCTTCGTAGTAAAACTCATTGTTTGGCGGCTGAAATAAGAATGTAAATTTAACTAATAACGAGTATGGCATTTTTATTATTTGCTCCTCCGCATTAATCATGATTCATGCATTGTCCCAACAATTTCTTCACTGTGTTAACATTGATCAGTTGTACTTACTGCTCTATCTCTATCCACAGCAGAAACTCTCGTGAAAGGTACTCCCTGAGCCTGGGTTTCCAGTATTCTGATATTGCTTGACGTCTGTTCCCAGGTCGGTGGGAAAAAGTTGCGTTGTACATTGACGTAAACCATAGCTGTTGCACTGCGAGGAGGGTTACCACTGTCTCGAGCAACTACTCGGATCTAAATATTGAAAGAATCATGTGTCACATTAAGAATGAACTGACTATGAAAGAAAATTCAAAATATTATTTTATTGAGAAATGCAATGAATGTAACCTTTTATCATTTAGAAAAAGTAGACAGTTTACAAATAGATAATGAAATTGTTACATGTTTTCAGGTTAAAGTTCACTGAACTGTAACTTATACAAGGAATATTTATTTGACGGATATGTGTATCAATGAAAGATTAAGCTTACTCTGTATCGCTCAGTCGTCTCTCTTTCTAGTGAAGAACTTGTTGTGATTTGCCCTGTCTGCGCATTGATCTCAAAGAAGTTGGGTGCAGTATCATCTCCTATTATACCATAGTCTATTGTTCTAAAGTCATCCTGAAATATTCAGTATCACAGTTTAATTACAATCAGAGTGCCAATCTGTAAGGAATTGTAACTTCTAAGATAAAGCAATCTCATCTACATAGATAATAGTAAATGCATGGTCTAATACTGTCTAGAGAGCAGCTCATTTTGTCGTTATTAATAATCTACAAAGGGAATTCCTAATACTATTACGGGTAACTTTACTAAATTTTAAAATTGCATAGGAACCGCATTAAACATGCGAGTTCATGCAATCCATCATTTCTATCATAGTTTAATTAATACCAGTAAGACCATTCCCGTGCACTTCCCCTTTTTTTTCATTAATATTCCCGTGGTTTTCTTGTGGATACCTTTGCACATACGGACTCTAGAAAATAACCTCAATCTACCATTGTCATTGATTACATGCATTGTCCACGTGCAAGTACCTAAACAACACTGGATAATCAATGGGTAAAGTATGTATTGGTAAGAAAAATATCCTCAGCCTGGGTCTATAAAGTTGAGAAACATAAGCCACAGTTCATGCAGAAATTTTATCCGAGATAAATGTATTCCGTACAATATTGTAACCGCGGTTCAGGAATACATTCGAATACTGGATGTAAATTATGAAAATAAATAAATAAAATGTTGAAATACCCCATGGATCTAAAACAAATTGTAACAAATAAATGTAATCATAAAATAGTCTATATATTTGGGAAAGGTACATGAGGGAAAGAAAGAAATCGAGATTTTACGAGTTGTAGAGCCAGTTCATGCATAGAGATGTCATAGTTGTCTAAGTTCAGTCTAAATGACGGGAAAACAGAAACTTTAAAAGTTTACAGAAAATTATAGAAAAGAATAAGATCAAGTATATCATTCATTTCATTTTTCTTTGTTTTCTTTGATTTCTTTTTACATTCCATTATATATAATCTACGCGACTACATCTATTATTTACAAAGCAATGGGTTTTATTTTGTTTCTTACAGGTAGCGTCCCATTATTACTTAAAAGCAACTCCTCTTGTTCCTGGTGATAAAAACGTGTCATTTGTGAAATAAATTGCTCATTTGTGTATTTTAGAATTGAACATATTTGAACAGCAGGCTCACTTTTTACCCAGTGTAGACAATAATGCCTGAGTGATGGATAAATTATTTGCTGTTGACGGCATCAGTGTAAGAGTAGCCTTCAGATAGTTTAGTTCAATTTAACTTTTCAGAACGGTACTCACAGCGGTATCTGCATCTCTGGCCTGTACTGTTGATATCTGGGTTCCTGAGGGCACATCCTGTCGAATTGTCACGGCATATGTATCATTAAAGAACACGGGGCTATTCTCGTTACGCACGACTGCTACATTTATGGTTGCTCTGTTAAAGGAACAAAATTATTGTAATCTGTACGTAATTTATCTTTAAGATAGCTTGTATGATGAAGTTTAGTGTTGCTTTCTGTTACGTCGACAACTTCAGTAGAGTACACCCGTAGTGGACATGGCAATAGAATTTAACCTACAATAACTACCAAGATATTCAGTTTACCTGTTTGTAGCAGGCTTTGTGGTGGGTTCACCTCTGTCTCTTGCTGACACCTGTAAAGTGTACGCTGTTCGTCGTTCTGGGTCGAGTACCACAGATTTCTTGAGACTGATATGACCTGTGTCGGGATTCACCATGAAGTATTCCATCGCCGTGCTGTCTCCCGTCAGTGTGAAGGTCACTTCATTATGCGGTGACTAGAAAATTAGCAAGTTTGTAAATGTTAAGTGTTTAGATCGAGATGCGCAAGTCATTTCTTTAACTAGTTAATCTTATTCAATACTTGTCTTTTATCACAAGCGAAACAGCATAAGATTTGTATTTAAGTTTTCACATTATGTTTTCCACTCAAATAAAACCACATCATGAATTTCTAATGTTTCCAAAAAGAAAGAGTAGTGATATGCCTTAATATTATAATTTTATTCTCACCTGTACATCAGCATCTTCAGCAGTGACTCTCAAGAAGGATGAAGACAGAGGTTCGTTGTCCTGTATGGTAGATTCGTAGGCCTCATTCTCAAAGCGTGGGGCGTTTAAGTTCCTGTTGACCGTTACTGTAACCAATCCTTCAGCTGAGCGTCCACCATTATCAGTGGCTCTGACTCGAATCTATGGCAGAAAGAAAGATTTCTTTCAAACGACGTTGTTGAAAGCTTGATATAAATTTCTAAAATTATGCATTCTTCATTTTATGCACATATCACATTCAGTTACAGTTAAAAGGCAACTAGGTAGCTACATAATGTTAAATGTAGTGTCTTCACTCACATTTTCAATGCCAGAAACACTTGATCGCTAATTAGTAATTACCACTCCAGCTGAATGTGAATGTGAAGGAGAACTCACCACATATCCAAGGTCTCTGTCCTCTCTCAGGTTACGGGCAATAGAGATTTGTCCGGTTTCTGAATTGATCTTGAAAAAGCGTGGAGTTTTACCATCTCCTACTATCTCAAACTTCAGCGTGTTGAAGAAATCCTAGAAACAAATTGAAAATGAAAAGTATGTTGCAAAAATTGAACTTTGAGGCTCCGTATAAAAAAGAAGTCTGATTAAAACTGCAGTCCTGTTAAAAGTACTGCAATCTGAAGATAAGCAATTATATACTTACATCTTCATCTCGATCCCTGGCTGTCACTTGTTCAATAGCTTCATTGACAGCTGTAGTGAAGTCTATGTTCTGTGCATATTGTGGTGGCGTGAACTCCGGTGCGAAATTGTTGCGAACAACATTAACTGTCAGTTGCGCAGTGGAACTGAGTGATGGTTCTCCGAGATCATATGCGTTTACGGCAATCTAAAATATGAAATGAGTTTTATTGTAAAATTTGTTGTTTCTCCAAGTTTTACTTCCATGGAGGACATTCGTGCCAATATCAGCGGGCTAAAAATGTCTCATGTGGCCAAAGTCAATGCACCAAAGATAAGTGCTTGAACAAACCTTTCTAGAATTACATTTAATCATACTACATATGTGAACTTTCTTGAATTACATTTTATTGTATTACATTATTTGCAAAACTTACCACATATCTAGAGTTTTCTTTGTCTGCAGTGAGAGGTCTGCTGACCATTATCCTACCATCTTCAGGGAAAATGTAGAATAAGCTGGCACCACTTGGAGGATTAACTGACTGGATGCTGTAGCGTAGGTCAGAATTGGGGCCCTGAAATTAGTATTGTTGTGAAATTAACTGTCCATAAGGTACTTCTATTCATTTAAAAATAAAAAGAACAGCACACATTGTATAAATATTCATAGACTTCAATTAATTTTTTGTAGTTATAGTTCTATAGTATAACTACTATAGTATAGTAGTTATAGTAATCTAAAGTGTTATTTTACATCTGAGTGAGGAAGGAATTTATTTGATAAATTATAATTGTACCTCTGGATCCTCATCTTCAGCTTTGACCTGAGCAATTTGGAATCCTGGTGCCTCTGTCTCCTTGACTGAGTCGGCCAAGTAACTACTGCGCTCAAACGACGGAGTGAAGTCATTGCGGTCCTGTTAATAAAACAGTGATTACAGATTGGAAATTCGGAAACATTGTGTATAATGTCGGAAATACTGTTATGCACCAAGATCTAACATGACAAAATGTATACAATTAAATAAGGACCCTTCGGTTAAGTTCATAACTTTTACAAAGGAAAATAATTTGTGTACAAATGGTAAAATATAGAAGCTATTCAGACAAACAGTTCAGCAATGTACACACTAATATTCACAAAAAGGGCTGCTTGTACTCTGTAAACCTCACTTTGGATCTCTCGTCGCATTCTTGGTAGTAAATCGTATCAGTAACGGGTTCGCATGACAAGTATTCTCAGTACGTTGTTAGTACTAAAGCCAAGTAGACTTTTCTTAAACCTTTACTATTTCACATAGTCATTACCCTCTCAATAGATAATTACTTGCATGATAATGTATCTTTGCCAAATATGTGTTTTTTTCAATAAACTCATGGAATGTGTGCGAAGCTACATATTGGCATGCGATTACGTTAGAATTGCGAGTGTGTGAAAGCACGCATTTATTTTCACTGGCTGTACAATTTGGAAAATACGTTATCACAACTATGGTGGGCTTTACTAAGCCAAATATGACCACTTCCTGTGGATCCTTTATCCCTTACTATGCTAAATTTTGTTGCCCACTTTTGCTTGAACTTGCCATCTTAAAAATGTCAGCAAACATAAAGATTTATAGATCTATGTAACCAACTGAGAGAGAAAATTTGTATTTTGGTATTGCATTTTAATTTGTAAGCAAAATAATTCGTAGAAAAAATATTAGTGTTATCAAAGAGACACGGAAGATAATGTGTATTTCTACTCGTTTTCTGTTTCCATTTTCCACAAAAATGCACCTACCACAACGACTATGGACACGGTCGCCGAGTACTCTGGATTATTCTGGCCGCTTGCCTCACGTGTGGAAACCACCAGCGTGTATCCACTTTCTCGCTCGAAATCCAGACCCTGTGTGGTCGTCAGTCTGCCGGTGTTCTCATCCAGTCGGAAGCGTCCGGTGTCCCCACGAACAATCGCATATGTGATGGATTTCTTCTGGTCTTCATCCACTGCCTGAAACAACAATGAAATGGTCAGTAAAGTGTTTTAGAAATAAGCGTAACATAACGATCTGATGAACTGGTGACCAGAAACGGTACCACAAATAGAAAGACGTGTTGGTTCGAATCTCATCTTGACCCATGCATCAATGCTAACGTTGCCTCACATCCAAAACAGGATAACCTGTTGCACTAGAGAATGGCTATGCACTTATCTCGGATATAGAATGCATTATGTATGAATATTACACATTATATGGTATGTAAATCCCAAACAAGAGGTGCCAATGGTCTTGTAACATGGACTTCATCTCATAATTTTAAATTTAAATGTATACATGTATATTTCAGGTTACACAATAAACCTATCTGTGAGGCTTCTGTGAATGTATAAAAAGAGAATCTTTGCTTTTGAAATCTAAATAAAATTCCGCATCAAAAGCATGCATGGATTTCAGTATATAATATATTTCCAGATATTAAAATTCACATTTTATCTCTTGCATTATATGAGATAGTAGCTCATGGTGTGAAATAGAGATGTCAAAGTTAACCAGTTAACCGGGTCAAACCAAGTCAGAATTTAACCGGGTCAAGAATATGGTGAACCTTGACCCAGCATCAAGTCATAAATTAAAAATTTAACCTTAAAATACATTTCATGAAGTAATGGAATATTGTCTCTCAACTTATGGGACATTTGGTACATTTAAGAGATAATATTCTACTTATGAAGTGACTTCCACAGAGATGTCATTAAGCACCAACCACCGACCAAATGGTCGGCAACTTTCATGACTTTGGTCAGCAACTTTTTCAGAAATGAGAATTGGATTTTTAATTTTTGGTGAGAATTTCTCACTATTGAAACAGGAAATATGTTTTGTCAACTATTAGGCCTATTTTAAATGGGTAACCTATTGGTGGGAGAATACTTCATATAGCATCAAAAATTCAACTACCAAGTCGCAAACCCACGCTTGTGGTCGGCAACTATTCACTTTTGGTCGGAAACTCGAAAAGATAATGACATCTGTGATGAACCAGTCAAATTTGACGTAAATACCGTATTTATTTGAATTGAAGTACCTCTCTTATAAGCACCCCCCTGTTTTTGGATGGGAGTAAATCTTTTGATTCCGACGTGAACATTTACTTAAAGCTAAATTTTGTCACACGTTTTCAATATCTTTTAAAACTATTAGATAACACAAATGTTTTAGAATGTTTAATATCCAGAATTCAGTGGCTCATAATCCAGGTAAATACACATGAAGAATTGGTCCTTTGATTTTTTTAAAGAGGCACCCCCTCAAAATTTGGTCTCAGCACCGTGTGCTTCTATTCGAATAAATACGGTACATGTAACACTCCACTTGCTAATAAACCAAGAACGTGAAATTTCTCGACTTTCATGAGTAATGCATGTTTTTTGTATGTTGCACAATAAAAATGTGACACACCTTTATGATATTTTTTTGTTATTTTTTTTAATTCTCAAACCGCAATATTCTTATCGAAAGTACAGCCTACTTAATGTTGTTTTGCAAATGCTATAGAGCAGACCTACATCCATCCGTTGGCATGATACCAGATGAAGCAATACGTTTATGTGGTCATTCATTGTACAGCAGGTAAAATTGTTAGGTTCATGGGTGGAACAACCCAACCCTCTGTGAATATCATAGCAGTTTTTCTAACTGAATGCATTGCAGGAAAGTTGGTTTTACTACATTTATGAAGACTTAAAACAGGAATAGTTTCTATCCCTTATACAGTTGTCAATACATCCTAAAGATAGTCTGGAAGTGCAAACTGCAAATATGATCATGTTGATGTCACAACACAGTGCATGTACACAAAAACTGTCCTACACGTGTCAAACTTGTGTCTATTAGTATTACATTTGTTGTACTGTTGAAACTGGAAGTTCTGGGGTCAAATAAAACAAACCATGGTCTAAAATTTAGTTGTTCCACATCAAATCTAATTGCACAAAACAAAAGGCTAAATTTTTGCATTCAATTTGAAAGAAGAAATTTCCAGTCTGGCTTTTGTTAGCTCCATTAAAGCTCTGTTACCAATAAAAGTAGGCCTGAAATTTGAACTACCAACATCACTAAATCTTTACCTTAATCTTTCACTGATATCTGATGGAATGATGATCGTTTTTGCCACATATGCTCTAACATTTTTGGTGTCAATTTGACATCTTGGAAAGTACACACCCAGAAATTTTACCAGTTAATTAACAAATATCTACATCTAATCAATTTTGTTCACGGTCGCACCTAATCTATAAGAATTAAATTTTATATCTACAAAGGGAAATATGCGATATTATGGCAAATAAGCAGTAAATTACCTGAATAATTTTGCGGAACTGGTCGATTCACTTTCATGGCTGCCATGTTGAATTGCATTTGGTCATTTTTTACGAAACTAATAGTAATTGTAAACAAATAATCATCACTATTCTATATCAGTCATAAAATTATAAATACCGATACCAAATACTATTTTATAACTGATATAAGAAAACGTACAATTGATAAAGAAAGGTTATTATTATTTAGAAACTTACCAGCAACTTTTCGACCTATTTTTAACGGAAGAGGCAGCACCTTCGCTATTGCATGTAACAACTGTAGGTGGCAGGACGCAATTCAATCTATTTCCCGCGTAAAATTAGGAATCAACTGATTTTATTTATTTTAACGGCAGAGACAGTGACATTTACACAAATATTCTCCGCATACAAAGTAATTGACAAAGATGGATTCTGGTGTTTGCCGACAGAGGTTTTGCTGAACCCTGATGCAATAAACAATAAATTACTTTGCTGTGAAATCGTATCAAATGCAGATGTCAACTTGTCACTACTTTGTAACGTTGTAACGCAACCCTGACTTGGCAGGGCACATTAGTGTAGAATCAAATACTGATGTATTGATTGCTGAATTGAAAATAATCAGGATAATCAATTCTAACTGTTATCATTGGGTCATCAACACTAATTAATTTAGGTGCATATTTCAATAAAATTTGACATTTTTTAAAAAATGAATTCAGTGAATAATTTTGTCTTCATTAAGATTTACAAATGTGCATATTTCAATTCAAGTTGACATTTTTTAAAAAAGAATTCAGTGAATAATTTTTGTCTTCATTAAGATTTATAAATGGAAGTTAAGCATGCTGGAAATCTACATTATTGGTCCAATGGAAACATCAAGGATGCAATGAAAAATTAGTACAAGTTCCTATAAATGTGATATTACCATTTTTTTTATGGTGAGGGGGCAATTCTTCACATGTCTGTATATTTTACAATACAAAGTAAATCTGATGATGAATTAGGTAACTGATTGATTTTAGTGGTTCAATGATTGATGACAGCTTTGGGCTGATGACCCACCTCTACTTTAGTGGTGTGCGTTCCTGAGCCATGGCCGGGGAACGACACGCATTCCTGAGACTGCGCGCTCCCAGTCCTGGTACAACGTGACATTAAAATGTAGGCATATGATCAACACATTTGTTAATAAAGAGGGATGTATAACAGAAATAATTGTGTATCTGTGGGAGATAATGTGAAAAGTAGTAAGAAAATAACAAGATTGTGGGATATGCCTAGTGAAGTGAGGTTAGAAAAATTTTGGAGAAATTGTAATGAAAATGATGCTGAGCACAGCAAGGCTAGAAATTTTTACAAATTAGTCTAATTTTAGTGTCTTGAGGTGCTGGGGCCACAAAGTTGGCCCCCAAAATTTTGGGCTGAGGGGGAAGGGGGCTGGGGGCCCAGTTCCCCCATGGATCCGTCCTTGGTGACCCTAACACGCCACCTCACGTGGCTTAACTGATATGCCAGGGAGGCTGCGCAAGGCTGCATTCGTAACATCTTCAACTCCTGAAATTTCTATCATTTTGGAAACGAAGAGAACAAAGGAGAGAACGAAAAAATTTCATGCTGTGCTATTGATTTGCTGTTGTTCCAGCATGATAGGAAATTCACCCACTAGTAGCACACACAATATAAAACTGTCACTTCAGAGGCATTTGTGTGTGTGTGTGTGTGTGTGTGTGTGTGTGTGCGCGCGCGTGTCTGTGTATGGGTTCCCCTTTTAGGCTGTAAAAACATTTTTGGAAGAAATTTCCAAATTCGCTGCTGCTTTGTCCATGTGACACATTAAACACAATAGCATTATGACAACGGTTGTCAATTGGTTGAATTATATCTGGTGAAAATTAGCAATGCGTGACAATTTCATTCCATGGTACATAATAATGACAAAGTAATGACAGTCATTAAGTAGTTTACAGTTCAGATTATTATGGCCAAGGTTTCTGTTGTTTGTTTCATTGAATGTGTTTTCAATGTAGGTTTTTGGAACGCATGCATCATTTACCTAAAATCAACTGGTTTGAAACCTTTTTGTTTTGAAGTCGCAAAGATGAAAAGGAAAATGGACTTAACTCTGTGTAAGTTATCTATGAGCAAAATTTGATTATTCAAAATCGTAACGGTTTTGTAGTCTAAAGCGAAGCGGAGATTCCTTTGAGGTGCGCACCACATTGCGGCACCTCCAATACGAATGATTTTTCATGCAGAAACTATTGTCAATTTACACCAGCTGTAGTCTAGCCGATTGTACTTTTTCTCAACTAAAATAACATTAAACCATATGTTTGTATGTGCCTGTATTTGAACATGGCCCTGTATTTGAACATGGGACATCTCCCTTGTCAGGCCAGATCTACATTACCAATGCAAGTAGGGTACAAAGTTTAGCTTGTATTTATTGCCCGTCAGGTGCTCCCACAATTTAAGGACGGCAGGAAACTCCTACGCTTTACCATTGCAGTTCAGCACACCATCACATAATTTTATATATAAAATCGCGCTTTTGTATGTCTCACTTTGTACCCGACTGCATTTTGTATTCTGATGAATGATTCTCCTTTTGGTTTGTGGTACATTAGAAGAGTTCAAGATGACGTAATGTATTTTTTTATTTCCTATCACTAGTCGTCATCACCCTGATGGTTTTGGTGCCAAACGTGAGTGGGTATCTCGGTTATTACGAAGAGCTCGGCTGGTACATGGGCGCGAGAAACGGACTGAGCGAAGTGCCGACGGACATCCCTGCCGAGGCGATCAAAGTTCTGCTGTACACCAACCAGATAACAACACTCAAAGCGGGAGGATTCTCACGCCTATCCGAGTGTACCTTCCTGGACTTGAGTCACAACTCCATATCTACTATTGAGGATGGCGCATTCGACAGGTTAACCAGTCTTTCTACATTGTATCTGCATGTGAATCAAATCACAGAAATACGACGTGGCATGTGGCCGGCTCTGCAATTACTGGAAGATCTTACTTTGGACGATAATCAAATAGCAACAATAGAGTCCCGGTCTTTCGCAAAGCTTAGCAATCTAGAGTCAATCGATTTGCGTAATAATAAGATATCAGAAGTTAAGGGGAACATGTGGTCTCGCCTGTACAATCTGGAGGACTTGAATTTGGCCCAGAATAACGTTAACAGCTTAACGGGTGGGTTTCGTGACTTGGCCAGCCTTGAGAAGCTGGACCTGTCGGGCCACGAGCTGTCAGCTGTAACTCACGGTATGTTTCAGGGCCTGGGGTCCCTACGGTTGCTGTCCCTCACCCATGGTAGCATCACCTACATATCTCACGGGGCATTCAGCTACTTGAATCAGTTGGAGGATTTGTTCCTTTCCAACAACACGTTGACAAGCATAACAGGGGACACGTGGGAAGGGCTTCATTCTCTTTATCAACTAAACTTGGGGCAGAATGATATTTCCTCACTCCCTTCAGGAGCGTTTTCGAACCTGCCCACTCATTTTGATGCATTGATTCTCGATCGGAACTCCCTTACCACCCTAAACTCTGATATCCTTGATCCAGATCATCTTGAATATCTGAAATTGTCTTTGAATCTAAATCGGTTAGATTGTGACAGTCGCTTGTGCTGGCTGGAAGAAGCCGTACAACAAGGCTGGATCACCTTCCCGAATGAAGAATATTCTGGCACATGTCAAAACACAGCTGATTATGTGTCAAAATTTCTAGAGACACAATGTTAGAATGTTACACTTGGAACGTTATGATTTACACAATAAATCTCCATGCGAATGAATAGAATTCGTCACAGTCGAGCACCATTCTATTCAGAGAAAATTTGAAGAACATGTTGTAATATTAATCTAATTTCCGTTCCTTGGAAATCTCAGTAAAACTTCTATACGCCAAGATGAACGTTTGGGAACACGCACGCACATCCATGTGTAGCACCTACTTAATTAGTAAATGAATATTCATGATAGTACAGGCAGCATTCTAGCTGACCACAACCCTGCACTTCTCAATCTGTTGCCAGCTGCTGAAGAGAACACACCTGTATCTCAGGTAGTCTTTGTAGAAATAAATAGTTGTGTGTAAAGGATTGTTTGTCTTCTTCCAAATGCGTTCCATCAACCGGTACGGTATTTAGGAATAGTTCCAGCTAACGGAAACTTCGTCAGAATGAAGCACATCTGATGTACACAGGTGCGAAAATAATCGTAGACTATATCAAGAATAGAGTAAATTGATATTCAACGTGTTTGATGGCCATGAAGAAAACAAAGAACAAATTCAAAACATTTCTTCTCGCCTCAAACCTAAACTTACTTCGTCCTGCCAGTGTTTAGTACATCTTAGTTTGTTGGCAGGATGTAAACAATGGAGCTTGAAAAAGTTAAACTATTGTTTTTGTTAACGTACAGGAAGGAAAGAAGGAGAATGCTTCCAAGCAGAGCACGCCTCATACAAAAAAGATAAAATAATGGTCAAATAATGGAAATAACAGTAACAAGAATGCCTTTCAATCAAAGGCCGAACCACCCGCTTCGCAAATTGTCATTAAAACGCCATTAAAATTAAAACATTTGAGAATTTATGAAAAATGAACAAATTGACCTTAAATTGACCTTGACCTTCAAAATGACCTTGATATATATTTGATCTTGATTTTGTATATTGCTCACAAATATTAAAACATATGATATTGATAGATAACTGCCAAAAATATTACTGTGACCTTGAACCTGACCCAATGACCTTGGTACTCAATACTAGATATTTTAAAGATGTACTTCTATACCACAAAATTAGTTTCTAGGCCAAGTGGTTCAGAAGTTATAACCCGAACAGCCACACTCACAGACAGACACACAGATAGACACACAGAAAGACACACAGACACGACTGAAAACATTACCTTCCCGCATACGCGGACGGTAGTAATAAAAATAACAACTGAAGAAAAAGGTACTGATTGATCCATCAAGGTCAGAGTATGGATTATAATATCAGGTTGTGGGACGACAAATGGGTGACGAGACAAACTGTACAAATAACAAACCATTATTTTGGCAGTCGAGGTTTTTGATAATTTCATTTCTGTCAGATCTGACAGATCTGTCAGATTTGGTTGACATCATAATTCATACAAGGTAGGTCATGTGTTGTTTATAATTACAGTTCAATCGTGTATGATAACTAAAATTGATAATAAACAATATGTGTCACATGTTTGTTAATTTATACTGAAATTATTAAAGTAATCAGAACTGGCAAAAACCGAATTAGGTAAAACCTCGATCTGCTGACAAATTTTATTTTGATTTTCTTGTAATTATAATTTAAATGTAAAAACCAACGAAAACAGTGTCTTATAAACTACACGCACTTGTGTATTTGAACACACATTCTAAGTAATAAGAATAGAAAGACTTGACTGAAGATTAAAATGCAATTGCTGAAATTTTAAAGCCTCCCTCCTAAAATTATTTCTCTATTGAAAGGGAAAATATCACAATATTATGATCATTCTTATCATCTACTGAATCCTTATCTTGTGCTAAAGCATAAGGTTAAAATGTGGCTAAGCGATAGTTTGATTTAAGAGTTGATTTTGTAGGTCAATGATTTCGTACTGCTGTCCCAGCTGTAGCCGTCCCACCATGTGAATACTTTCTATCATCATCTCTATGATGTGCAGAGGCAGCTTCATTACATATGAAAACAGAGGTAGCACCAGAGACACCCAGCAATGTACCATTTATCTCCATCTCTTTAGTTATTCCATTGTTGTTCCACAATAAAGTATCAGTGATGATGACCTGCCAGCCAATGAGGTGGCCTCTCACTGCCAGACATAAATTATGTTAATGAGTTGCCATCCCATGATGCCTTGCCAGAACCAGATGGGGGGGGGTCTGTCTGGAGGATGACCTTTTTGCACTCACCTTACCTGAGGTCCATCCTGGGAGGAGGGGTCTGTCTGCTGAATGTGTTGGAACATGTTCTGCCAGAGGTCCAGAAATGGAAAATTGCAGAATTTCATGCAGGACTTTTAAATGTAAAAAAGGACACAGGAGTGGGGGGTCCATACACATGCATTAGGCTATTCCAGCTTTGTCTAAGGTTGGGTCTGCTCACCTGCCACCAATCTTGGGAGGGGGAGGGGTCAGTCTGCTTTTTTCCACACAGATTTCTGAATTTAGTGTCTATCTCCACTAATATTCATCCTATTGCTTATTTAACACAATTTTATGACTATTATGGGATGCATTTTTGGCATGTTGGAAAATATGGATTTTTGACTTTGGACTGGGACAGACCAAGACAGTCCATGGGCCAAAATCCACAGTCCAAGGTCCAAAGGTCCCTTATTTACA
>JBCAUI010507250.1:0-12834 GCA_038406195.1 Haplosyllis anthogorgicola | reverse complement strand
AATAGACGTGGAATTGTACCAACTTCCGCAAATAAGCAGTCAGGGGTATGACTTGTGTAGAACATGATGAATTTTTGTTGTGTTTTTGTTTCTACGTACGGTAATTTGAAATGTGTAGCTTCATCGCAGCTTCATCAGCATTAATGCAGAGTATGCCATATGAGCTCCAGATATGGGTCATGCCAAAACACCCCTACGTTAGTCTCGTGCAACTTTACAGCTGCTATCGCAGGTTAGTGATTTGTGATAGACAGTACCTGCATTATGTCGAGCTTTGCACGATCTAGCACCAAAATAAGAGCCAAGTTTTTTTATTCTATTTCCTTTGGAGGAACCAATCGAATTGCTCATAATTTCACCATTACTAAGTCTTGTATTTTGCATGAGTACAGTGGTCAACTGAACTAATTGAGGCATCTATTCCATTGTGACAAACATAGAACAGACTCGCTGGTACAACAGGGACACTACATAAATTGAAAAAGAATTCTTCTCCAAGTGTCCTTCACAACAGGAAATGGTTACATGAACAAGGTAAAACTTGTCTAAGTAATTCCCCTGACCACAGATCTATTGCCTTAAGGGGGTAAAATCTTAAGTGTTTTCACAGACCTCCCATATACAGGGTATCCTGCTTGGGGTTTAATTATATGGGGCGAACCTTTCCTTTATTCTATTCTACCATGTTTGTTTGGACCCATCATGTGTCAAATAATGTCCTCTGGAAATTGTCTAGTATGTTATATCTACAGGGACAAACATGTACACAGTGAAAAAATCCCCTCCTTTCGGTTAAAAATTACTACAAAAATACAGCGAAAAAATTCTCTCTATCTGTGGTTGAAAATTGCTCTTGTTGCAACAATGTTTTCTTTCTTTACATCAATGTAAAGTATTCAGAATTGTCTTGTATGTAGAAATGAGAAGGCATCATGTGTTTTTGTATTGATAGTATATTTTCCTGAGATGTCTTCATTATAAAATTAGGAGGACGAATTCAATGAGCATTTAACAATAATTCAAGCACATTTGTTGATCAGTTATCATAATCATATTAAGAATTATACAACAATTTACTTGAGAAATGGATCTGTTTTAGTTTTTCTAAACTTATAAAATGATTGATGTCAGCCATTTCACACCATCTTCACAAACAAGTTGCTTTTCTTTTCACAAAAAGCGATGCTGTAGATAATCTGAAGAAAAAGTAAAAATTTAAATGGCTTTTAAAAAAGCACATTTTATACTTCATAGAGTAAGATTAACCTCTTTTACAATAAACAGAACACTCCTCTTTTAGACTTTTCAAGAGGGCAAATGTTTAATATTCTCTCAAATTTGTTAAATTCTTCTTCACAGAACTTCACATACACAGGAAATGTTGAAGAACAGGCTAGTGGACAGGGTGAAATTGAGGGAGGGAAAAGTAAAAATAAAGGATACATTGTAGTATCTGCGCTAGATTTCAGATAAAAGGAACATACAGCAAGGTTCAGCTACAGGGACCTAATGTAGTGTTTTGTTCTGTGATGATGTAACATCCCCTGCTCCCGGCCTGGCGGCTTGTATCTCGCGGTTCTCTCTTTAATTGTCAAATATTGATATTTGCCCCAAATTAAACACGACTTGAAAGGAAAACATATTCTTATTTAACAATGATGTTTTAAAGCAGTTGGTTGACAATGTAAAGGAAAAAAGTACCGGTGCCTTTCTGCTCGTGACAATGAAAAAAACATTGAAATATTCTTCAAAGGAACGAAGAATAAAGTTTTCGCTTTCTTTTTAGACAAAACAGCATTATTCCCAGGGTAGTCTCACAAACCATAGCTCTGCGTCTTTATGTCTTCATTAATCTATAATAATCCTTTGCCATATTTGTATGTAACGACAACTTCTTACGGTTTTATCCTTCTATCCTTTTCAAAATATGGATCCAAATTAATCTGGGCTACAGTGTCCTCAAATGATCTATATCTATGTAATTTTAAATTCATCAAATTGCAAAGGAAAAAAGTTGACAAAAGACTAAATTTTTGAAACATATTGTTTTACTAGAGTCTCTTACTGCACTATCAAACTGTATCATTGGCGGATCTAGGGGGGGGGCACCGCCGGCGTGCGCCCCCCCAATGGCCCAAATTTTCTTCATTTTCATGCACTTTCAGCTAAATTTTGGGTGAAAATAGGGGTGGCGCCCCACAATGGGCAGGGCGCCCCCCCCCCAGCGGGAAATCCTGGATCCGCCCCTGTGTATTATAGTGGTTTACAATAGTCCAGGTTTTTGGGTTAGCGCCGATTCACTAGACATTTACAACTCATCTGTATGATCATCACAATGCAAGTCTAAAAGCATTAAATTGTTAGTATGTATTTGTAGGATCATAAACGATATCAATCTCAGGTACCGTATTATGATTATTCAAACCACAGGGGAGCATATAAAAAGCAGAATTGTAATAGCTTTTCGACATTTATCAATCCAGGGAAGAACTTTAAAAGGCAAAACATTCAAGATCTCTTTCGGAGTGATACCATGAATGAAACTGGTGTATCACTAAAATAACAGTTATCCCCTTGAAACCTGTGTACATTAAAAGTACTTTTGTAATATAATTTTGGGAAAGGTAAAATTTGTGAATTTTAAATTCAAGAACTTACGAAAACTTAGATTACATATCATTCTACTGTGATATTATTCTAGACAATAGTACAGGAATAAAAAAATCGTGTTAGGTTGAAAGAGCATTTTAGAATGTACGATTTTACTAATTTTTTAGATTTAAATTTTAATTGACCTCAACACACAAAATGTACACTCCCTCATCATAATCATTTCTACATGATAAATTCTGCTGCATCAAATTAAATTCATGTCTTCGGGCGAATTGATATTCCCGAAGTAAACCCGGTTGACAATGCAAACTTTGTTCGCAAACTTGGGTCGTATTCGCTGCACAAATGCGGAGTGTTTGCCATGAATGAAAATGTGTGTTTTTGACGAAGTTCTGTGGACGTTTATACATTTACAGTTTTTCCCTTTTTCGAGTTCAAACATCTGGTGAGAAGTTTAGACCCCAGTGTGAACTTGTGTGAATCTATTGTAATGTGTATCTCCATAGTAACTTTCTTTTTATAAGTTGGCTTTTTAGTTTTTTTCCTTTCCTGAAAGTCTGACTACCAACCTACCTTCCTGCCACCCTACCTATCTTCCTGCTTGCCTGCCTACCTACCTACCTACCTACCTACCTACCTACCTACCTACCTACCTACCTACCTACTCTACCGAGCACTCTTGCAGCTTCCTCTCCCCTCCCTCAATCCCAGATACTTGCCGGATTTCTGCCTATCTACTGACCAATATACCGTTCTGCCTCCTGTCCATCTATCTGTTTTGAGTGACGAATTGACATGCAGAAACTCTGAAAAACTTTCCATCCTGATTCGATACTTCATGCATCACAAAGAAATTAAAATTTCAAACTAGCTTATAGTTTTAAAAGTTACTGGTAAGAAAAAATACCAAAATTTTGAAACAAAGCAACCTTTAATCAAATTCTTAACACATAAAATCTGCGTAATTTGCAGAAAATGAGCACATTAAAATTCAAAATGTCATTATTTCTAACATTTACCACTGGAATTTAAAACGTACTTATTAAAAAACCCAAACACACAAAATAGTTTGTGTTGAGAAGCTACAAGAACAACTTAATGACACTCTAGTGATTAGTATGTATAAAGTTGCCTGAAGGATATAATCAAGATGCTTGAGTTGTAGAACAAATGTTGTTTCTGTATTCATGAGGTCTCAAATAAGGAAACTTGAAATTCATGAGGGGAATAACTGAATAGTTAAACTTGTAAATATCCTTGAAGATAGAATGTCTCCAGATTAAGTACACTCTACCGTTTTGCATGCATCTCATCAAACAGTCAGCATTGAAATGTAATTTGGTTAAAAGTTCAAATATTCAGAACGATTTGTTTCTACATCAAACTGGACATGTAGTCAATTTCTCCCGCATTATTTTTGACCGTTTCTCTTAAATTTTAGATTCATTCAATTCACTAGTTTCCTTTTTGTCAGGGAGACACATTGCTAACAGTCCAAAAATGTGAGAAGTGTACGAGAAGTGTAAACGGCTTCCTGCTAACACCCACATACAGTGTACGTTTGTATCGAGCAAAAGTTGGTGCAGATCAGAAATGAACTCTGAGGATTATGGCACTCAATTGAATAAACAGGCCAGCAACAGACCCACCCTGGCTTTGAAACCCCTGTGCAGAGTCACCTCAAATCTGCAACAGAGGGTACCAGTGGCCCACAAAAATGGGACCTCGGTCCACTAAAAACTAAAAAAATACAACCCCAAGACAAGGTAGATATCCATAGCCAGAAATCTTACTAATCTAAAGTGCAGTATTGCCATAGTGACTCACGTCTGTACAATCATTGATATTGTATCGCACTAGACGAATATCAACTGAAATTGAAACAATTTCTTTTATTTTTAAGATTGATGCAAAAAGAAAATTGATAAAATTTTAATTGGGTGCAATTTGTAGAACATGAGATTGTTAATTGGTGTTTACTTTTCTGCAAAACATGTTCAAATTAATACTTTCGGTGCAGTGGAATAAGACACATGTATACTGTGCAAACATGGCAGAATGTTTACCATTTTAACTTCCAAATATTGAAATACGTTTAGGGTGTTTTGAAACAAACTAAACATATTTTTCTTCAGGGTTTAAAATGACAATCAATATTCATGATGATACAACTGATAGCTATCAGTTCCCATTCTCATGTATTTTTACCCAATTAAACCTGGCAAATTTTTATTATTATTATTTTTTTGCGGTTTTAAAAAATGCATGGCAGACGGAGGAAAATAATTATTGAATTTATCACAAGCGCATCAGGCTGATTGATTTGCATTGAAAATTATCACTTTTCATCGCTGCAGATTGAAATAACGCAAATCTACTGTTAGTATTCATTGTTATATAATGACAGGTGACAATTTTAATTTACATGAATCAGAAATAATGTAAATGAAAATAATGCTGTTTTAGAATATGAAAATTACTTTGTCTCATGTTTGGAAGTAAGTCAATATTCAGATGTATTTTTTTATAACAATTAACATAAAAAGTCCATGATTCCATGACCATCACCTACATTTAACTTTCGACCTTTTTTGTTTTAAAAAAAAACCATCATAAATTTACAAATATAATTATGTGGGAGTAGTTAACATCATAAAAACATATAGTTACCAGTTAACAATGTATTATTTTTTGTAATCTCACATTCAGTAAATTATATTTTTCATACACGAAGGACACCTGTTTCTTTGATCAAGCAACAATAAATAGATACCAACTACTGATAAGGTACCCAGGAAAACCCCTAAATTAACCCTTTTACCAAAGAAGTTATTAACGAATGGATCTATGACGGGGGCTGTGAATAGACTGAATGCCAAAGTTCAAATACCCCATATGGCATTTCACGTGAAAAGTCGACACCCGGGTTCTTTCATACAACGTCATGCTTGCAATACAGCTGCATGGACATGGACATATGGTCGTTTGTTAAGGTTAAAAATGTTTAATGGCGTTTAACAGCTAATATTAATTTAAACCAAGGTTAAATTGCTGGTTTAAAAAATGTTGATTTAATATTTGCTTCCTTTGTCCTATCATAATAGTTGTGTAACGGTTTTTGGTCAATTTATGTTTTATTATTAACTAAAATTTAAGCAATATTTATTTTTCAAAAACTATTACAGACCATGCATTTAATGGTTTGTACCCATGATCATGAACATTAAATTTTATGCAGATGAAAAGTACCCTCAACCGGCCACAGGACATATTTTTTAAACAAAATTCAGGTCACTCTCTTTTGTCACACATATTTAAATTGTTGTGCATTTCCCATTTTAAAGCCTACCTTTGGCGATGCTCATTTAAATTTATTATTTTGTGACAGACTTACTCAAAAATACCTTAAATTTCTCGAATGAATATTGATAGAGGTGTACTGTGTAGGTAGAGGTAGACTAAAGCTAGGTATTCTCTATCATATTAAGTTAAGGTGCTCTTTAAATATACTTGAGGTTCGCTTTCGAAGTATACTTGAGCACAGGAGGCACTACAAGCTTTTGTTTGTTTTGAAAAAGGAGTGGCTCTTTATTTTAAAAATGACAAGTAATTCAACGAACTGATACCAATTGACATGCAAAATAAATCTGATTACCACGTTAAACACATACGAAAGATTTTCACATACATACATGCACATTTACTACACATCTGCATGTATTCCTATTACTCACACATGTATTTTCAAGAAATCATGCATATTTAGAACATCAAATGGAAAAGGCCAATGGGGAATTGTCATTACATGTTATCTTAATACATATACTGTAGAACCTGCTTTAACAAGCCACTACTTTGAGCAGCCATCTGGCATTTACGGTCAATTTATAGTTTCATTTCTTATCATTTAACTCATCACTGCTTTGTGAAGCCACTTGTCATTTACGGCCAATTTACATTATAGTTCAGGGTGGCCCCTCAAAGTAGATTCTTCCGTACAGATGACAAATGATATAGACATTTGAATATTTTTAATATTACAATATTATTACTCACCATATACTAAGTCTCCTTTCTGCCAATTCTTTTCCATTTCAGAGAAATACTTGTTCATGAGGAAGACTTTCATACTAGGGACACACATAGTAATAACTGCTACTAATCCGATCAAATTATTGTCTGAAATACGTCAAAAATAACCGAACATTAAAAAATGAAAGAATCGTAAAACAACAGTTAAATTTTTCAATAATTTTCAATGTGCTTAATTATATCATGTGAATGATTCACTTTAACGAGGATTTTTATGTAATTTTATGACTGATTCGCAAGATGCGGCACATGCAATAATTATTATTTACGTTTCATGAATTCATTGCACTTGCGTCATGGATTACACATGACAATTATGGATATTCAATACATGTCTAGCATTGTCTGTTTTATTGACAAATGTATTGATAGTTATGCAAAGTGTGCATTCAAGTGTGCTATTGAATATGAGGTAGGCTTATTTGCATAGTTTCTGTAAGTTGTAGGTTTTAGAAAATGAACATTATTTTGTCCTATCATAAGAACATCAGGTCAGTCATACTTTTCATAAACAGTGTCATTAATAATACCAATTTCAATATGGTCATCATTATCCCATCAATATGGCTGGTGAAAACAGTTTCAAAAGAGACAAGGCAGTGTGCAAATACATGTATCAGAGATGCCCCCTCAAGGTGATAAGAATCAGTTTGATAGATATGCAACCAGATGGCTGTCTCTGTTGTCTAATTGACACAAGCATTAAAAATTCACCTTCAATCAATCCCTTGATCACAACAGGGAGGTTTGGTGGTACGTTACGTGAAACCTGACTTAGTCGAAAACCTGAGTTTTGTGTCACGTTTTGGTTCATCATTGGACGTTTAGCATCATGTCACCTAAATTTTAGGTCAAAACCAAAGTAATTGATGTCACTTTCAACATCGTGACATATATGGAAAATACAGAGAAATTGATTTGGTAATGTAGGTAACTTGCTGCTAAACGTCCCTATTACCAATAGTTTTCCGTTACTATTTACCCCACATTATATAGATATTTCTTTTACAAATATAATTAGTTTTCAACAAATACTTAGTATTTCTTCTTAACACCCTTCACTGTCCACTTATTATTAGCCCTGTCATTGCAAATACATTGTATTTGAATACATCTCTTCAAATACCGTAATATTTGCAAATAAGCCTCTCTACGGGGCAGTTACATAGCTTCACTTAACCATGTTTTATTGTTTATGTATTTGAACCTATCCATGAGTATGTCACTGAAAACCATTTACTTCAAAGCAGATCTAGTTCGCGTGATCTAAGTCGAACATGCCATTTTAAGTGCCATTTTTGGCAATTGCAATGTTTTCAATATTTATTTCTTTTGGTTCGAGACCCACATAGGAGTACTATGTGGAATTGTACCAAGCTTTTACTGATTACCCTGAACGTATCAAAATGAAGCGTTTGTAATAAGCAACAGTAAAGAAGACAACGAATACAGTGGAATTTCCTTTCGGCGGACCTTCTTTTGTACGACCAACATCTCTTTGCGAGACCATCAGACTTGAGATATAACACAGTAGATTACCCAAAAAAGAACTCTCCTTTTCAAGACCACTACCTCATTGACGACCACTTTTCTTCCCAAAATTAGGTGGTCGCCCAAAGGAAAGGTCCACTGTACAATTCTCTTACCTTTTAATGTAACAAATGTAACGCAATTTTAACGAGTCCACAACCACCGGCTTCCAACATCCATTCATTTGGTTCAAACATAATCCACATGAAGCACGAAATCTCCGTTTAAAATCCGCCCAAATTAATTCCAGTTAAGGTACCATAATCACGCCTTTAGGGTTGATACACAGAAACATTCCTTGTTTCTGGTAAAGGCCTCCATTTGATAAAAACAAAGCTTTAATCCTTAATTTAACTTGAAGTGAATGAGGTTTAGTACTGAACAACTATGACACAATACAATACAAAACAAGACATGTAAAATGTATGTGTGTTGCACTAACTGAAAGTGTGTGTGATGTGTTGTACGTTCGTTTTCGGAGCACAATACACCGTGTCATTGCTGGAGTCACTGGAGCGTGACCAATCTGCGTACACACAACTGAGCAGGGCCCCTATCTGCGTATCCAATCACATGCCCTGGTGACTACGGTTAGATTGTACGAGTGTTAGATGGAAGTTGTGTCTTGTTACACAACAATTCCATGTGACAGTATTGTTGTGTTGCTCTGTTAAAATGATCTTTAAAGCATGACAATACTAGGTAATAAAATACGAAATGATATAGAATACAAACACAGTAGGTCTTTTTTTCTCAATTCGTACCTGGCCTTATTTGTCTAATCTATCTAATTAGATAGATTTGAAATGTGCTAATTTCGGCAATGATACATAGATTCAGAACATTCAAACAGTGTAATATGGTAGTTTTACTGGAATTTGTAAAAATTTACATGCGCTGAGCACAATGTCATATTAAAAATTGGTATATTTTGGTACATTTTAAATTAAAAACTATCCTATCTAATTAGATAGATTAGACAAAGTAAGGCTAGATACAAATTAAAATAAACCTAGACTGTTTTTTATGATAGTGAGATTTGTATGTCTGAATCCATGAATTTTTCTTTATTTAGTTGGGAGTAGAAATTAAGATAAGACGCCAGGTTTGACAGATTTAGCAGTACACCACGAAATCAAATTATCACAACTGGGTAAACCAGTAAAGTAAATGTCCAGCAGCGGATCTGGGAGGGGGGAGGTTTAGGGGCCATGTTTGTCCGCTATTTTCTGCCCCCCCCCCTTTTGCTGTTAAAACATGTTTGGCCGCCATTTTGGGCCCCGCCTCGTACAAATTTCAGGATCCGCTACTGATATCCATCAAGTGAAACTGCTACACCTGCAACAATACCCGGTCTTCATTGTCGCAGAGCACACCGGGCTCCATTTGATCTCATCATCCACCTCCTTCCCTTTCGTCAGACAGCATTGCCATCACACGGTAAGCGCCGTAATACAGAGAAGCCCATGAAGGTTTTTCAAATTAAAATTCCCCTAATTTGCCAAATTCCTGAGACAGATTAATTGGTGCGTACATGACTATCCATTGTTCTTCAATTGAAATTAGGATGTAGGCCAAGAATGGTACTTCCCTTATTTCTGTTTGTGCACTGAATATGGTTAAATATACTGATATCAGTAAACTAGTAGACATAACTGGTAGATATACCAATTACGTTATTGGTATAGTTCCTACCTAATTTGGTGAATTAGGTAAATTAGGTGAAGTAGGTAGACATTGAACTTGGAAAAACCTGGATACTTAGTTACAAATAATACAGTCAAATAAGTGACACCAAGCGATGAAATTTCATCCAAGTGATGATATTAGATACGATTAATACTATTAATTGTACAAATTTACTTATTTGTTCTGATTTATCTACTGACAGCAATGACTCTTTTAGACTCTTAATCACCAAGCATTATGAAACTAATGCAATTATAGAAGCTGTGATTTGGAAGTTGGGTGTATCATCAAATGGTAGACATAAGCCATTTGGAATATCAAAGTCAAGTGAAAATAGTATAGCATGTATTGTTATTAGAGATAGTACAAGTGTAAAAAGACTTGTTAAGCATTTGATAACAAATTTGGCTGATTTAAAATCTGAATCTAAAGGATATACAACAATCATTGGCCTTGCAATTGAGAAGAGTGTAGGCAAATGAGGTATGATTAAATAATAAAATAGAACCAATGATGAAGGTATAAATAAAAAAATCAGTCGAGTAGTTTATATCATATTTTATATTTTAAAAGTTTACATCTAAAACAAGGAGTAGGGTGCATGGAGATTGAACCAGGCCTTCAACTTGAAAGCCTGGTATGTTATCCATTAGCCCAGCACATCTTGCAAGCAGGCGAGAAAATTAAATTGATTACATTGCTTTGCAACTGGTGTTTTATTTAGATTTTCTCACTGAACACAAATCTTCCTGCCAGCAAGGAAATGAATGATCTAGTGGTACAGTTCTGGTCTGGGAAGGTAGATGTCCCAAGTTCAAGTCCAGATGTACACATTTTTGGAATAAATTAGTAGAGAAATTAAACTATAGTTGGACCCACTATCTAGACCCCTTATGATATGCTACGATAGTCCTGAGATAGGTTTGAGAACAAGTGGGAAAACAAGAGATTCAGACAAAATTTCTCGGATGACAAAAATAGAAGCATTTATTGGTAACACCTGTGTATGGTATCTTTATCTTTCAAGAAATTACAGCTCAGTGAGAAAAATGGAATTTGATGATGGAACATTGGTGATTTGCATCATATTCCTGCAAATCTTTAATCGTAATAATTAGTTTGAAGTAGTTCTGCTGCTGTTCGGGTGAAGGTCATATTGACTAGACTGATGTTCCCAGAGAGATTCTACATGCGTACCTGATGAATTCTGGGTTCAGAATATTGATGTAGATACAAACACTAAATCACTTAATCATTCATCAAGAACATTTTATTAATATTTTTACACAGTTAATTATGGTTGTCCTATTTTCTTTTAAAGTTTTCTTTTTAAAACCAAGATAAAAACAATAGGATTGACATAAGAATTAACTGGTATCACTAATACAGTAGCCCATATATCAAATCTACTGGATACTACCGATTAGATAGTCCGATAGTGAAACAGTATTCCTGTCTCACCAACGCGCACCAGTTAAAGGTAAGATGCCGCACTGGCTGAGCTAGAAAGCCAATTAATTTTTAAACTTGTAGAACAATACAGAAAACAAGAGAATTTTACGCTGTGCTTTTGATGTGCCATTGTTCCAGAATTGATAGCAATTTCAGGAATTGAAACATTTCATCATTTAAGTTCCTCTTGAAATGAAAACAGCACCGATGAGGACATTATTCGGCAACACCAGGTTTATATAAAACTGTACATCAGGATACAAAATATACATTGGATTTAAGGCCCGCCAGGTTCTGCCCTCATCAATTTTTTTAACCGATGGACTTTTGGCCATAAACTTACTATCACACACTTCACTTGTAATAGCAAAAATGACGAATTTCCTAACATACAATATAAATAAGCATTCAGTACGTGATAGCATTATGAATGGTATCATATGATTGTGGAAACAATTTCCAGTGACTAGCATTGTTTGAGTAATAGAGGCCTGATTATTCTAAAAATTAGATCATTCTTATGTTTAACAATGAAAATTGTTTCCCCAACCATATGGTACCTTTCATAGTTCTCTAATGTACTGAATACTTATTTAAGTGAGCAGGTCATTAGTTTAAAACAAAATGAATATAATGAAATGTAAACAAATATTCTGCCATATAAATTTTGCCATTTCTACTATTTTATGTTTATTCCACCATACAAAAAATTGTATGGTGTATCTTGTATTTGGACATATGTGGTGGACCATGTGGTTTTTATGTGGAAATAGAGAGCAGTTGTGATATATATGGTGGATCAATTTGATAGTCTGTTTTGTAAGGAGTTATACAGGGAGGAACAACAATGATCACAGCGTAGCACGAGTGGCGTCATCTTTTCTGTCATTCTTCCATTAAAAGAATGACTTGAGACATGTGCCATTTCACCAGTCATGAAGACTGACTGCAGTGTGCTTTTGTTTGAGAATTAGACCAATGAAATAATTACTTCTGGGTCATTTGGACTCATTACACTATCATTATTATAATTAAATAAACATGTCACACCAGGTAGTTAGCAGACCAAAAGTATGCTGGGAGACAACTCGCAGCAAAGCTCCTTCCACTTCACCCCCACTTACATACATATACGGCCAAGCTGCACTAATAAAGGCAGCCCAGAGTCAGCCACCGAGAGATACCAATGCAATACAAAATGTATGTTATCCACATATTTTTTCAATGTTCTGTCTTGTCACTAATTCAAGTGTATAGTATAAATAACATAAACCAGAATTATGCTTACAACATATACAACATTATCTTTGTGTCAAATTAGTTGAACAAAGCATATAATCAATTCACTCCACGTGTAAGTATCATGATGTTTTTTGGGTGAATAAATTCAATGTTTCTGTTTCAAACTATTTCAACATAAAAGCAGAAAAGAAATGTGCAATTCAATAATTTTGGTTT
>JBCAUI010507239.1:0-12834 GCA_038406195.1 Haplosyllis anthogorgicola | reverse complement strand
CACTTCCGGGTCTCGTGCAAACTCCCGGAATAATGCGGGAAAAGCAAAAATTAGACTAGTATTTCACAACGTGACAATTACAAGACGGTTGTTGCCTCTAAGAAGGTACAATTTGAACTAGTTATGACGGTTAAGACAATGCTACACATAATTCTTATTTACCAATAGGATAGACGTGATTGCAGCTGCAAGTGCATGGCAGGAAGTCAGTGCTTAACACCAACTTAGTGGTTATTAACAGTGTGACGATGCTGACGTCCTAGTAGTTTGAGATATCCTTTGACATATTCCGTTTCGAGATGCTGTGCAGCATCTTTCTACAAAAACCAGTTAAAGGTTAAAAGTTAAAAAGCTAACGTGGTACTGCAGCCATAGAGCCCAATTGGCAGCATACCTACTTAACACCTTTTGCAGACACCATGTAACAGCCAACAGGCTATCCGTAGCATTTTCGAAACCATCTTCATCAGCTCAAATTGTACTAACACTGAGGCTAGAAACATTTTCCCGGAGTACATGAATCTTTGCAACTCAAAGATCCAGGAATCAACTTAATTCTTTCCTGAGCAGGTATTAGTGGGTTGAACTACCAACATTAATTTTATCACGGTGTGCACTTTTTGCACTCAATAAATCAGTTTAACCCAGATAACATGATAATGCATGACAAACCGTCTTTGAATGCCTGAAATTGATGACTCTTCAGGAGACCCGCAGAATGCTGGATGTTATATCTACTATTACGATATTACCCCGCACAATAGTATCATTATGTTCTCTCATAAGTATGTTTATTTTTGGAATTGTTGATCGACAGCCAAAAATACCAAGTGAACTGTCAATAGTTCTGATGCAAATTTAAATAAAGGCCGTTCAGTGCAGTCGATCCTTTACATTTCTTTCAGGTAGTTTTTCAGAAAGAGCCTCATACAGAAATGAACAACATGTACCGAGTTGAACGTTGAATCTTGAATATCTGTCAATACCAAAATAGTCGTACATGCATCATATTTTGTTCTCTTCTTGCTGTTGCTTCTTTTCATGATAAATTACTAAAACTTTAATATTTTATCATCGGAAAATCCTCGGATGTATCATACTACTAACAATTGTAAGGCAAAGTTCTGTCATGTTACTGACACCGTACCAAACATCTTTTGTCTTCTGTCCTGTCATTTGATAAGGAGGATTTCCCCATAATCAGCATTCTGTTGTGTGATTGGACAGGCCCTGTTCATAATAAATTATGTTAATGAGGTCTCAGGGTATATTATTGGCTGAAAATGAAGTCAACAAAAGCACATGGCAGTTAACGGTCCTAACGGGCTCTAACTAGTCAGGTTTAAAAAGTAGATCAGTAGCAACAAAGGATTAGTCGAAGCCATTCGAGATTTTCGGAATTAGTTTTACTAATTAGTCTAATCAGTAAAACGAATATTATTTACAGCTATTTGTGTCTTGTAATATTAACATGTAAATAAAAGACAAGTTACAAATAAGTGTACAGACGACCACTCTGGGGTCCTCGGCTTTGATATAGACTTATGTTGGCTGGAGACCTGCCCGGACTTACATTACGTTACTCTTCACTGCAGATTACCAGGCAGAAGACCCATGTCGCCATATTTATTTGCACGTCCTAATAAATATGGTGCCTATCTTTCCTGCCATTGGTTGGGAACCTGAAAAGATGCACCCCATTGGTTGGAAACCTGAAAAGATGTGTGAAGTGGATGTGCATATGCCATGGACTCCTGCCTGGGTAATCAGTAATGAGCCCAATCAGATGAATGTTCAGGCAAAGGCCTATGGTGTCGCCACCTTTTGTTTTTCTAGTTATGGCATTGGGTATTGACACCTACTGGTTATCAAATTGTAGTGTTGGTTGTCATGGCCATCGGAAACCTCGAGCATTTTCCCGCCAAAAAATGACAGCTTTACTAGACTAGATTTCCTGCTCTGTCTCCTATTTTTAAGCAGAATATGGCCGCTCCCAAGACGCCTGTAAATTTTCAATTTTCAATAACCAGAAGTGATTTTCCCGCGCACGACACCATAGCTACTATCAGTGGATGTAGTATGGCGAACCAGATGACCGGTTTTACTTACTAGTCTAAATAGACCGAAAATACTGACTGCGCTTTATTCCGACAGTTCCTACCACAACTCCAGCAAAGATTCCCAGTTCAGGAAATTTAGCCGCGTAAGCTATATAGATATAAAACAGTGATAATTACCTGCGTAACAGGCAGCAACAGATTTCAAGACTTTGTTATTAATGGGGAGGAGACTGTGATATTATAATCGGAATTTCACCAGGCAGCTTCGTACGGGAAACCATTTAGCTTAAAGACTTAAGCTATCATTACCCAGAGTAGTAAATGATGTCAAAGAGAACATTGGAATAGGTAATCAGTTTCAGTGTTGAATGTACTCAGTATACCGAGGTTTTAAACGTTCTACATGCCTAGCTTACTGTGAGATTAAAAGGTCCTTGACTTACACTGCAGACACTTAATGAGTTCACTAGGCTTAGGATTGAAACCATTGAATAGCTTAATTCGCTCGTTACCTGGCAATAGTTTACAGTTACGCCAATACGAAACCACCATAAAACATGTAAAATTCGTGACGTAAATGAAACTGATATAGATATCTCTTAATGTAAATTTAAAATGGTACAAAAAATGCAAGAGAACAAAATTGCAAAGATTTTTGCATCATTGCCATGTAGGATAGGCTCGGTGCGGATCCAGAATTTTTTGTTGGGAGCGTCGCAAACCCCACGAGGGGTGTCACTGGATGTTTTGGAACCAAATGTCCGAAAACCGTGCGAAAATGAAGAAACGTCGGCCCGTTGGCGCACTGCCCCCGCGCCCCCGCTCCTACCCCATGATCCGATAATGGCATTGTGCATTTTGTTTATGAAAATAAAGTAGTTTTATTGTTAAAAGCTTCAAAGTAGTTGTCTGCAATATCTGTTTATGCACAGTGTAACCTTCATGGGACAGACCACTGCTGTACCCATTCAGTGCTTCGAACTGTACTTTTGAGTTACATAAATTGGTTTCCCTAAAATGAACCTTGTCAACTTATTTGCAGGATTAGAGTCTTGATTGAAAAGAATTACATCAGATTTAGACGATTCATTTACGTTATTCTAATTCATTGTTCACTGGAGATTAAGTTCACATTTTCGATACAAATTGCATCATTAGATTTCTGAATTAGAAACTTTCACTACGATTTTACCATATGCAAGGAGTTATTTCATAATGCTGAGCAGGAGAATTTATATCGACCCCGATACAAATAATTCATGTTCACTTGGAATTGGTGCCAACTTTTTATCAACAATTGGCTCCTCTATCTTTGGCGATGTAGATCAATTGTGAAAGTGATATTCTATTTACAAAAAGAAGTGGCATCAACTTTCGGCAATTTTGCATGGAAGCCAAAATCTATAATACTCTGTGTTTTTGAGTAGGTTTGGTTTGTAATCCAAAACTATGTACCAATTGATTCAAAGTAAACCAAAACCCGCATCTGAAGATGCGAATTGCAATTAAGAAAGTCTTGTCGGAAAGTCTTGAAGCAATACATTACACAATTGCATCCTGAATTTTTTGTTCGACCAGGGTCCATTTGTGGAGCCACTGATTACCCCTGTTTTGGACTTCGTGTGACCTTCCCCATGGAACCAAGGTGGTTCTCTCGCCTGCAGCCTGATAAGTTGTGGATTTGCAGGACATGCATTACTTTGACACACGTTGCGAAAGCATTTTAGCAACAAAAGAATTTCGCTTTTGATGCGTTAGGATTTCATGATTTAAGGTTGGGGAAACAACCAGGATTAGCAAATTGAAAAATACTATTTTATCCTTGTTTTTCTTGTAGTGACACAGGACGACCCAACACAAAAAGAAAATCTTTACAATACTGAATTGTGTAGTATTATATCTAGTAAATTTCGACTTGTAATTTTGTTTGGATATGATAAAAAAAAAACTATGTACTTATGCATGGCATGAATATCACTTCACATGTACAGATGCAATTTTATAGTGTTGTGGTGCATGACGCAGGGCAATTTTCCAGGTCATTTTTGGGGTTCTATAATTTCCATATAAATATACATTTGTGACATGATTGGTCATTAAAATGTTCGATATGTTTAAACTGTAACAAACGCAAGTTTTTTCAACGCGCATAGAAAACGTTTAATTGCCACCGTCTTATGTTTGCTTGAAACAATTTCTCACAAGAGTGTAAACTCAAAAGGAAACAATTACCACAATGATCTGATCAATATTTTTGTTTATCACCGCTGGAATTCACTGTAATCATTTATTGATTGACCAAGGCTTTTGCTCATTAATTTTAATAAGTGCTGTCTAGCATGTAATTGATGAATTGTTTGTAGTATTTGCGTGGCTTAACAATCTGACATATTGATTGAATTTTTCAAGAAATTTACAAATCGTAAGAAATATAGTAACAATACACATGAGTGAAAAGGGTTGATATTAAATGTTAGAAGTAGCCATGTTTGTTATTTAATAGGCCCGTCATTTTAATGTTTTAATTTTTCCCAATGATTTAATTTAGCTGACTTTGGAAATAATGCTCTTTTAGTCCCGAAATTGTTGATGATTTTTTGGAAGGTTTGGAAACAAAAGAATTCTACACTCTATAAAGATTAGAACGACAGTCTCTAGACTTTTAATAATTTATTAACTCTGGTTCAAAATACATGTAGTCTCAAGTGAGGTGCAATTAGAACGGAATAAAAATGGCTACAAAAGATACTAATGATGCTAATGCATAACTCTAATTAACTAATAGGATAGTCTCTAGACTGTCACATGACTGCAGCTGCAGGTGTGAGGTGGGAAGCCTGCAGCACTCTTGGTGTTAACTCTAACTGCAATCTGTAGACTGCAGCGCTCTCGGTGGTAACTATGACCAAAGTAGTCCTTTAACATACACTGTGCCATTCACGCGTATGAGGCAGCCTAGTATGAAGTTCTGTTGTCCCAGAACTGATAGCATTTTGATCCCTAAGGTTATGTTCGCTTCTGATACCCAAGAGACCTTATTTAATCTGCACAACGATAATAATTCAAGCCCACAATTAAATATATAATTCAACAAAATTGTGCTTCGTTTGCCTCTGTAAGGAATCAACTAGCGTAAAACTACGTAAATCTATTACATATTTTCGTAAAGCTGACGTGAGTTTGTGATTGATTGTCTAACCCTCTGAGTGAGCAAATGTTCTATATCCCAATATGACTACTGTGTGTAGTTTGGTTATGAGTGAGTGAATGTGTTCTACATTCCTGCATGACTACTATGTGTAGTTTGGTGAATGATAACTTATCAATTTAAATAAAGCTTAATAACAAAATTTAGTGTTACGTTATGCTCACGCCAGCTGGCATCCTGACCTTGTGTAAAATATTTCCTAATGTTCCGTGCTGTTTTGTCAATTCTTAGCAGAAGATGAAATGTCTGCGCATATTTTTTCACATTGGGAACAATAGGTGCTTTTGTTCGAGGAAAAGACACAGCATAAAATTCTATTGTGGAAAAATGTAATCAATTTCAGGTTCTGAGGAGTTGAATCAATTCTGGTCCAGTATTCTTCATGTTGTCCAAAATTCTAAATGTTGCACTGATTCTGAACCACTCAACTATTTATGTATTCATGAAGCCTGAGTTCATTCCATTGTCGGTCCATTAGATGGTTTTGTGTGACAATAGGCGTCCTGTAATTCAGTATGGTGAAAAGGGCGCTGGTATCAAAGTATCAAAGCAGCAAATGCAAATGAATATGAGATAATAGATTTTAGCCTTGCAAGTTCCTCATAATACTTACATACAAGGATGAATGAAACATTAACGGCTAATCAAGGGAGGTGGAACCCATCCAGAAACATTCTTCTCTTAGGAACAAGACCCATTTTGTTCAGTAGTCTCTTTAGATATTGTAATTATTGAAAGTAGCACCTATTGTATCTGCATTCTTAGAGAGTTCAAGTTGCCCGTTGCGCTTCAACTCGTACGAGTGATAGGAATCTGAGAATCAAAAGATTTCAAAAGATTTTCAAAAGATTTTACTTCAATAGTTGATTTGTAAATTAACTTTTTTAGTAAACTTGACGTAAAATAGGTATTCAACTTATTTTTTATTTTTTATGTATAATAAACCGAATTGTTGCTGAATGTAAGATTTTATCTAGATTGTTACAATTGCTTGCTTTGGTTTAAATAAATTGAAGACAATTTATCTTGATATTCATAAAGATCTTTTTTTTTTCAAATGAGTTACCCTTTCATCCCTCAAATTAATCGTTAAGATAATATCTCGTTTTGGCGTGACAAAGATAATATCTCGTCTTGGCGTGTCAAAGCTAATATCTCGTTTTGACGTGACAAAGCTATTGTTCAAAGTTAAGAATTCGTGACATTTCATCTTCCGGGATGGAATCTGGTCACTTCTGACAAGTTTATTTGGCCTCAGTACAATCCCACAAAAGCACATACAGAAAAACGTGCAACTTAAACCTGCTATTGTTGTCAGTCAGCTGGGGCCGTGTATGAAGTGGCTGAAACGTTTTCAAGCTTATTTTCTGAACTGAAAACGGAAAAACGAAGATTCGATCACCTGTTTCATCATTTTCTGTTTTTACATAACTTCTAAATGACACAAAACGGAAAATGGAGAATGCATAACCCGTTTCATTGTTTTTCTGTTTACATCTATTCCATGGAACTGAAATTGATGATTGAAGTGTTCGTTTTCCCATTTTGTATTACTTTTTATTCGATTTAAGACATGAAATGTATCAATAAAACTTGAAAACATAAAAATGGAAAAATTATGAAATTGATGATCAAATCTCTGATTTCTGTTTTGTGTCATTTCAAAGATAGAAAACATGTAGAAACAATGAAATGAGTGGTCGAATCCCCATTTTTCAGTCTAAAAATTTTAACTTGAAAACGTTTTGGCCACTTCATACACTGACCCAGCAGGATGTCTGATTGAGTTCCTGCAGTTACCTGCAGATGCGTGTTACTACTGTTCACTGCAGGTGCTCTTACAGTTTCCCTACAGTCAGAAGGTATGGATCAATATCCATGGATCAGTTGGTCCATAAACTGAGTTGGTGCTGCTTCCACCTGCCATTCATGAGTTCGCACTGGACGGATACGGATGTAGCTTTGTGAATGAGCTTGAAGTGTTTTAAAAATATCAATTGAAAACTGTTGTGAACGTTTATTTTACTGCAGGATTTTTAATGGAATATGCACAATGTGGATTGGAGTTAATTGTAATACTTGGATAACTGCATGCTAAAATAAAATGTAAGTAAAAATGTAAAAATGCATTTATAAATATTTTCGCTTTTTTATATTGAATATTGTATTGACAACTTAGATCATATTTAAGGATTTAAGATTTTAGAAAAAAAACCTTACTTTATGAAAAAATGAAATAGCCAGCAATTCCATTACAAGAATATTTTGATGTAAATCTTATTCAGGTTGAAACTCCCTGTTTAAATTTATACTTTTCCATAAATGCCAATTTCTCAGCCAAAATGTTGACAAAGCGGTTTAGCTCAGTGTCCGGAGGTATTAGACTCTGGATTTGATATCAGATAAGCGAACCTCACAGATGATTAAACCATCGGATAAGGCTTTTCCTCCTGCTTCTTCCTGTCTTGATAGCACATGTCTGTGGTTGGGAGTCATCAATAGATATAGTGTGTTAAAAGACAGTGGGTTCATTGAAATGTGTATTTTACCACCCCCTGTTTTTAAAACCAGCTGTCACCTGTCATTTTACAGAACCACACACAGAATTTTTATTTAGATCAAGCTTCTGTTTAAGACCACCTGTTTGTTTTCCACAATAAAGAATGGTCCCAAAGGGTGATTGTAGAGGAGAGATGGCAATGCAAACATGTTGAATGTAGCTTTATTACTTTATTACTGATAATATTCGCTGAAGCAAATAAACTGGGAAGTCTGTAGTTGATATCTTTAACGAGCTCTACTTTATTCACAAAAATGGAAGTTACATTGTTCAAAATATTTAGATAGATTTGCCACTGACATATAAAGTCTAGCCAATAATTTTCACAGCAAAATATTTAAGAATCGTGCATTGAACAGAGACAATTGTAAACCTTTTTTGATCAGATCACAAATAAGCATGTAGCATTTATTAAGGGTGTATGGTCAAATTTTATGACACTAGTTGATACTATGTACCTTGTAATTAGGTCGACTTTAGCCACCGCATGAGTGCCACCTCTTTGACCTTACTTAGGTGTTGACTGTTTGGCTCCCAATTGCAAATGATTGTGCACAAACAAACCCGCCTTTTTAAAATGGCTCATCCTGCTTCAATTCCATGCCTACTGGTGGGTTCTAATTTGTTGTGACAACACTAGTGTTAGATATCTTTCTGGCAAAAACAACAAATTTGTACTTGGAGTAACATGTGAAAACCATTCAACATTTCACAAACAACAATAAATTAAATCCATTTCCATAAGTCTCCTCACATGGAATGGCATTACATACACATAGGCACATAATAAATTGTAGCTTGTGTCACAGTTCACATCATTTATTGGAGTAATCCCTGTCTTATTCTTGATTGGATAGAACCTTCCATTTGCCTGATTGCATTTTAGGTAGTGTCAAATTATAATCATGATATGAATTTGTGACAGAAGTTATTTTATTTCTAATTATATAGGTAGTAGAAAGAACTCTTGTTGTGAAAAAATAACAGCTCGTTTTCAACGCCTTAAATAACACAACACTCAAAATTTAGCACATCCACTTCCAAGAAACTGGATGCATTAAGCATCGCGTTATGTTGGTTTATTACTTAGAGCCGTTCTTTTTGGTGCTGAGTAGTAAACTAACATAATGCATGTCAAGACACAAATGCAACAACATGAATAACTGCAATGCCATTAAAGTTTAAGAAAACTCGCTGTTTGTTAACATCCAATATGTGACGTAACGTGCCTCAGAAATTTGGTCCTACTTCAGATGTGAAATTCACCCATTGTTATCCTCCCAATAACAGATATCGGGTATTTTTATACGTTTTAAATGACACGGAAAAGACGTAATGTCAATGCATGTCAAGATCACACATTATTTCCATTATCATTACGATGCAAAGTACCCCTAGCCCATGTTATTTCCTTAAACTGCAAAAATGTTGTTATTTCACCATAATAACAAGAAAAATTAAAACCAAAATAATGGAATTCAACACCTTTATGCTTTGTTTATGTTAAATTAGGTGTAAATAACAGTGGTGAATTTATAGGTCACAAAAGTGACCTGGAAAACCAAATAATGGTGTGTTGCCAAAAGGAGTATGTGGCCTGCTTAAATTGATGTCTGTTGTCTGAGACAAATTTGATATAATATCTACATAGTAGAACACATTGTCACTATTTTGGTTTACATTATCTGTGTTATTATTCTAAAATAGAGAAGAAATTTAAGGTCAAAGAAAATGTGTTGCTGGGAGGAAGGCACATCCTAATGGTTACAGCACATTTTCTAAGTAAGTGAGTATACATTTCAGGATGTTTGCAGATCTATGTGTGAGTCCAACAGGACTGAGCCTATTCAGTAGTGTGAAAGAATGTGCAAGCGACGAAGTATGCACATCTATTAGAGGTTTTTCCAAATTAATTTCCCTGCCTAATTAGGCCTAATTTGTTAGACAATTTAATAGCTATAATATTGATTCCCTATGAAACTAATTCCCTGCCTAATTTGGCCTAATTTGTTAGACAATTTAATGGTTATAATATTGATAACAAACTATTTCTTGAAATCTAACTAGTTTTTGTTTATTTCAAAATGTTGATAACTTACAAATTATTGATATTTACTATATCAGTATGTACCAATTAATAGTATATTTACCATAACTAGTTACGGTGAAACAAACAAGAATTACACAAATAACTAGAAATAGGTAATGAAACCAGACAGTTTCATCCTGCCTAATTAGATTAACTGGGCAGATTAGGCAGGACGTGAATTAGGAAAAACCTTGAATAATGATTTACCAGATAAAAATACAGAGAATTTTTATATATGAAACTAATCGACGCCGTCTTAATTATGTAGCTAATTTAATGTTCTATAACCCTAAATGGAAATCGGCTTGGCCTTCCTACACAATGGCTCACCTTTCCCGACATAGATCTACTGTCGACTCCTATAGTTTCGAGTTTCTTTTATGTTATCAATTTAGTATGCATGATGATGCCTACCTTTAATATGCGTTTGTTTGCCGACAAATCGCACAGCACATAATGACGTTGACAATAGGAGCATGTTCAGCTACGAACACGCATAAAATATTTACGTTTTCACATCGATTTCTTCGAGTCTATTGCGAACCCAATCAAATAGGTAGTTGGAAATAGATGACTTTGTACTGCGGCTGATGACAATTATCTGCCTTCAAGTAATCGTTAAATGAAACGTGTTTGCATTGTAAACATGATCCATCTTCGCCTTTTAATATCACCAAGATCCATAAAAACACATTTTAAATCTGGGATTTTTTTCTACGAAATCTTGCATGTCAGACCTTGAAAATGTGAATACATTAGTAAACGTGCACAGCAGTAAAATTGCACATGCATCAGGAGGATAAAGTGCAGGTTTATTTTACTCTATTTTGTGGGTAATACTGTGTGCTTGTATGTTGAACTGCAATGTTAAAGTATAGGATTTTTTGTTGCCACACATTCGTGACTGCACCTAATGGGCAAGAAATACCGTGTATTCTTCGTTCTCTGCTGTTTCAAAGAATATGTACATGCATTAAATATGTTTGCACGCATTTGCGTGCACAACAGAGCATGGAAGTTCAATTCGTTTTGATAAAAAAATACAATTTCGCGGAGAGCTTCATGTGTTTTAACAGCTCAAAGTGGTATCTCTGATTGTGAATAGAAATTTCAGGAACACACTTACGCACTCACTCACACTCATGCACTCACACTCACACTGACGCACTCACTCACACTCACACTCATGCACTCACTCACACTCATGCACTCACACTCACACTCACTCACACTCACACTCACACTCATGCACTCACTCACACTCACACTCACACTCACACTCACACACTCACTCACACTCACACTCATGCACTCACTCACACTCACACTCATTCACACTCACACTCACACTCACACTCACGCACTCACTCACTCACTCACTCACACTCACACTCATGCACTCACTTACACTTGCACTCACACTCACGGACTCACTCTCACTCACACTCACACTCACACACTCACGCACTCACTCACACTCACGTACTCACTCACACTCACGCACTCACTCATACTCGCACTCACACTCACACTCACGCACTCACTCACACTCATAGTCACGCACTCACTCACACCTAACAATATGTTTCTCTGTAAAATTTCCTAAAGCCTAGATTTGTGTTTTGCTTGGAACCATTGGTCGGCTTCCAAATACATTCGCAAGTAAATTTGTCACTTTTAAGAGAAAACCATTACTGTTCATCACAGGCTATTTCATTAAAGGACATTGTACTTTTGCGCACTGTGAATTGAGAAATACATGCCAGCACTCATAATAAATGACAGAGACACAAATTGCTCCACAAATGCGGACAAGAGAGAAGTAATGTGTTGTAAATAGCACTTCCAGCACGGGTGCATTTGTTATAATTTGTAGCCGTGTGTTTTGAAGGAATTTGTTGATGAGGTAACAATCACGGGGATCATTACTTTATTGGCACATTAAGGTGCGGCAATCATGTTCTTGAGTTCAGAATCATTTATCAAACCAGAACACAGGAATAAACTTGCTACGAAGAGTTGTCGCGAAAAGTCGGAATAGTCAAGTAGTCGAGTTTGAGTGTTGTCAAAGAACTTAAATTACGCAATGATTTGATCCAACTTAAACCCTGTAACATATTACGTAACAAAGATAAATATTGAGAGATTCGACTAGTTGATCACCTTCGAGGGGGGGGGGTTCGGGTGGCTTGGTAATGGGGTCCGGTCTCACACCTTTCCACATCCAGTCTGAAACTCCTCAAATTTGAAATTTCCCTCCAGCACCCATATAAGGTATGGGGTGGGGATGGCGGGGTGGGGTTGGGGAGTCCAGCGCCCTCCCGTTTCAAAACATTTCATAAAATCTGTCAATTCTAGATCTCCATCGTTGCAGAATCCTCGCTCATACTAGAACGTATGTCTGACTGAGCATTACTCATGTGACGGATCTCATTTTATAATACAGAGATGCGTAAAGTTCCAAGAAATTGATGCGTTAAGAGTATCGTAAGAGTAGTGTTATGTGCAGTTATTCCCTAATGCCACCAGATCAGAGTTAGGGAATAACTGACCATAACCCTTACCGCATCAATTTCTTGAAACTTAACGCATGTGTGCATTAAGGGATGTGCGTTAATGTTTATGAAAGCGAATTGTTAGTGTTGACAATAATCTTTCTGAACCAGTTACTATCATCATCATTAACCGAAATGCGCAGAGATTTACGAGTTCAACATGTAGATATGATTATGTCAACTAGCATCAATCGGTGGTGAGGCGGAGTGAATGCACAGAGCAAGCGAAAGCTTAAAATTAGTTCTTTAACGTTTATTCCATCATTGGACATCTTCAGTAATAGTTATTAACAGTTGTTGACAGTTTAATAACAGCTGAGGCAGATATGGCATGAAGTATTCTGCCAAAGATAAAATAAAAT
>JBCAUI010507228.1:0-12834 GCA_038406195.1 Haplosyllis anthogorgicola | reverse complement strand
ATAATTTTCAATTTTAGTAGGCAGTTCGCTCAAATTAAGATTATGTGTAAATTATCTCTAATGAAATATCAATTAACTTTCGGGAAACCTGATAGACTCGTCTCATTTAACGTAACACATGGTTATTTGAATATAACAGGAATGATTTGCAAATCGTGTAAATGTAAATTTATTTTTTCTGTTACAAGCCCTGTGATATTTCAAATAACAAAATGGACATTTTGTCACCCACCTCAGTCTTACAAATGTAACTCTGGATCATATGATCTAATCCCGAGTAGAACAAGTCTCATGTGACAAGATTACTGTGTACAATAAAGTGACAAATACAGTAGAATCTGCATTGGGTGAACTACCCATTATCCATGGAAAAAAGTACGTGTATAACAGTAGGTTCGCCCAATGGAGTACAAAATACTAAGTAAAAATCATTTTAGTGATTTAAAAATAGTACGTGGATGACAGTAGTTCGCCCAATGGATAGTACGCCCAATGCAGATTTTACTGTACAATGAATGAAGAGATGATGGCCAATGAACCATGGGTTTCCATATCCAAACATTTCACAATACATTCCATTAAATTTTAATATAATCCAGCCCGCATGTGCATTTGGAGCTTTATTCACAAAGTGCAGATGTCAGATTTAGATGCGATTCTTCTTCAATAAAATCTCTCCAAATCTTTATGCAGGCCAATGGAGTTATCTTGCTCATAAATTTGTCAAAGACATCTTCTATTCACGACCACATGTCCCGAGATGGCTTTCTATTAATGTCTGGCCCGTACCACGGCTCAAGGCTTATTCTTACGTAATCAAGCATCACAAAAGATACAAATGTCTCCTACTTGATTAGCTACCTCGTGGATTTATGGGGCTGAGACACTGAATTGACCCTCACCTATTTCCCCTCCCGCAACTTGTTGCCTGCTTTATCCTTCAACGCCAGGGAATTCTCCCGAGTGGAGGAACATGTCTTCATGCAGGGGATCTGCACGTGATAACAATTAAGTGTTCAGGTACTGTCAGATTGTGAAGGGTTTGGTTAGGTGTCAAGAATGAAATTCCTGTGAGTTTTTTTAACAATGGCATAGGAAAAAAGCACAGTTTGGAATTATTTTGTTCCCTCCTTTGTTCTACAAAATTTTACAAATTTACAGAGATTTCAGGAGCTGAGGTTTGCCGATCTATCAAGATATGTTGTTCGACAATGACAACCAAGTCTGTAACTAACTGTGTTTGACATGACACCCACTCATGTGGGTACTCTAATGTAGTTAACACAATAATAAAGTAACCAAATGGAAACTACCCAATCGGTAACACCTACAGAATGCAAAGTTGATATGAAATGATAGTAAAAGCTAAAAGCCTCTGTCAGGCCCTGTCAAGTTTTATATTAGCCTCATGTCAGATCCTACAATGTAACTGTCAGCCATTCGTGTGAAAAAGATAACTCTATCTGGATATCATAGGAACTGTCTATGTTTTCGCTACACGCTGAAATGAACTTCTGCACTAAATTAACTACAGGATAAAATTCAAAACATTGCACACATATTGACCTCACTTATATGTTTCTTTCTCCACATGGAGCTATGTAACGTTCGTAAATTTGAATATAGACGAGCCCACATGGGGAAGACGGGCCACTGGCTATTTTGTTCACCTTTTCAGATATCATTACGATAAAAATGGTCAGTTGGGTGTAGTTTACAGGAAATTGGTGTGCCATTTTCATCTTGGCTTTCGGCAGAGCTTTAAATAAAGGAATATTGTCAACAGACATTTTATGGTATACCACTGATTAAATTTAATATATTTATGTGTAAAATGCTACATTACATTTTACAAGTTCATTTCTTTACAATATAACAAGTCATCAGCACATGAAAGGTATACAAATAAACTTTTCGTCACATTAATGTGACAAGCTTAATGTGAGAGGATAAAATTTACACCATGATATTTATCCAAAAACAAATGACGATCATTATGGCCTAAATTGGATTACAGATACGCATGCTATTGTTACAATAATCTTATTTTCATCCTCGAAAATGGTTATTCTCACGCAAAGTGATGTATCAGTCGTTTCTTTTGTACCGTGTTTTACCTCATTGTTACAGATTAAATTGCAAGGTTATTCATGTGAAACAAATTGATATTGATTACGGAGGAGAATTAGCAGTTTTCATTGTGATGGTCTCATATAAATATGTTCGCGCATTTAGTAGGGTTCATTTTTGAGCTGAATTGTTGCAGAAATCATCAGTAATTTTTAGAATCATGTAAGAATTGTTTTATTAAATCAGAATTTAGAGGATGTCAATTCTATGAGTAATTGAATTTCTCACTTTATTTTATGCACGTTAACTGCACAACATCTTGTTCTTTTCTCATCAAACATTTCTAAATTTATAAATGTCAATAGAATTACGCATTTACTTCTGCCAAGGAAAACATATGTCTTCCTCTTCATTAACACAGAATAATTAATGTTGAAACGTTTCTGACACAGACAGGCTAAGCCTGAAGCAGCTGCATCTGCTACATAAAATTTACCTTTAATTTACCATAAAAGTTACGAAATGAAAATCTTTTTTTAAATTTAACCCAGTATCATATACATTTCCGGTCGTTTTCGGTTTCATATAAACCTTATGATGATTAATATTAAAGTACATCATGCACAAATATAAAATTGCCTTAAACCTAACCAAAGCCCAGTATGTAGACTATGTATATGTGGAAAATCAGACGTCACGATTTCGTATCTATTATAGACTTATTTAGGTTTTAAAAAAAAACCAGATAAAGTCTCAATTTACAATTTGAATATACGAACAAAAATATCATCATGGTATATAATACCAACAAAATGTATGGCTTTTATTCTACTTTAATTTAAAGCTATTTTATTTCCATAGAACCCAAAGACTGAACTCAAATTTTCTAAACCGCAGTTGAGAACCATCAAACGCACTTTGGTGAAATTACCACAGCATAAATATTGTCCTGCCCAATGAAAGTTACACAATATAATATCTAACTATGATATTTTCCCGTGGATTATGTAATGTAGAAATCGCATGGCTGATTTTTCTTTTCACATAAGCAAACAGAAAATTCCAACTGTATTATATAAGTATTTGTTTTTGTGTCACTCCAGTAAAAGGCGTTGAAACAAATCATTCCCTGACATATCTAATTTATGCATTTGACTAATGGATTGCAGTTAAATTTTAGTACACACATATTTGACGTTGCGATTTCTAGTATTTCTTTCGATTTCACGACTTTCTGCCCAGCGAAAGAAACAAAACGACTGGCACTAGTGTGTCAGGTATGGATGGCGTACTTAATTTCCATACATACTGGTAGCATTAAATTAGAAACAGTGCTGTTGAAACAGTCAAGGACATTTATTCCTGGTTAGAATTTCCTCATGTGTGCAATGTAACTGGTTGGGAAATTTCAGCTTGAGTCGAAGAATCCAAGCACAGATTATAAAACTACCCTCAAACACACTTTAGCGAAATCACCACAAACTGCCTCGAATCTTTTAATCTTTTTAGCACTGATTATGCATTAAATTTGGTGACCTTTATGAAAGAAACTGTCTTGAAATTTCCATGCTACCTTCATTAGTATTTAGTGACCACAGTCTAATTAGAAACACCACATGCTAAACGACTACTTTTTAGCTGGTGTACTCCATGACCAGACATTGCAATTTCGGGTAAAAAAGATGAATTGATGAGATATGTTTGCTAGAGTTAAAGAAAAATTCAGGCATAAATGTGTGATTAAGTAAGATGAATTGACATACAGGATAATGCACTGAGTAACATCACAGGATACATTAGATGTAGCTTAACAAATGTTAGGAATTCCCGTAAAATATCTGGAAAATCACTGTACAAATGTCCTGCCAGTAAACAAAATATTGTGAGCCATTGATTCTGCATAAATATTCCAACAAATGCAATTCACTGAACTACCCATTTTCCATTCAGAGTTAAAATACACTGTCGGTGTCGGCACTACAGTACACCAGTTGTCTCTTAACAATACCAAAGATTTCAAGTTGACAAAACTGTCAATATGATATGCCCGAACTGTTTGGTTCGTTACCATTTTACCACATACACAAAATGGCTTGGTCCCATTGTAGCCAATGTTCAATTATTTTCACATTTATCAATCACTGTAAAGCCAGTTGCACAGGCTTGTCCAGGTCATCGGTCTATCAAGTGGCTCCAGTCATAAGTTCATTACCCCTTAGATAAATCACTACAGGTTTTTAGGATGACCTGATGTACAGTCCATTTTTTATTTAAATAAAATTGACACTATCACTTTTCTACGTTTTGTAGTTTTGTAAAAGGAAAAGCAAATAAAAGTTTACATCCGGCAGAATATTCCCAGACTGGCATCTACAGAGCTAAGACCATCCATTCAACCGATCCTTATTGCTTAGTGTCACTATTCATAGGAAGGTAAGCAGACACCAAGCAACTTCCTATCAAGATCTGACTATTAAGGTAGTAAATATCATCAAGACATTTCCTCTGGAGTTTTGGCATTGCATAAGGATGCTTTTTAATGGATGACATTTGTAGAAGACATGAAAAGATCTTTACACTGACTACCAATGAATTTCACAAAGAACAATCTTTCCTAGGACTCAGTATTCAGAATATGCAGCAAAATAAATTGCCTTTATTTGCTTTTTGTATATTATGCTATTGTAGAACTTATAAATTCACTAGAAAAACACTGTACAAAAGTTTCTCATGTAAGCATTACTTATTCTCCTGATTTAGTTTGAGTAGATTTGGTGCTTTAGGGTTATATTCATCCCAGACCAGACAAACTATGGATTACAATGGTTCCTTTGACACTAAATCTCTCCTGAACACTACTTGCTCTTTCTTCTCCCTACTCAAAGGGTTGCTCAGCTAGCTTTTGTAGACTGATGCCTTCGGAATCAGTTAGTAAGTGTGATCTATTGTCTATCTGAGCTTTGGTAACATTGCCCATGGTAATGGACATGATGAACCAGGGACAATGTTAGCTTATCTAATGTTGGTCCAGCATTATTTAGGTCATGACCTCTTTTGTAATCTTTCTGTGGTGCTGACAGATATGGACAAAGGTGAAGTCTGGGAAAATCTAACATATTCAGGGGATTCATCTTGTAGACACTCAGTAAAACTTGACACAGTCCGACATTGTTTGGACAGAGGATGTGTTATTGGTGCAAATGAGACCTGACACTTAAATCTAAAAGCAATACAAGCAACATGATTCATGTTCATATAAAACAGACACACGAAAATGTAATTTTTGCTGAAAACCATTTATGAAAGGTTTGGTGGATAATCACGTTTGCCGTGATAGGCATCTATTATGTGCTATTTTAGTAGCCTATCCCACTTTTTATCAATATTGAAATACTTGTCTGAAGTTTCAATTTCAAGCAAAGTACTTAGACTACAAAACAGTCCATACAATGTATGAAAACCTCTCACGTCTACCCGAACTGAATATGCTGGATTAATTTGCCTTCATCACTGTATTTTAGATTCAAAGTAAAATGTAACACATGCATTTTTTCATGTATACTTTGAGTACTTCAGAGTATACAGTTGAATTACTTTGAACCATATATTGTCTGGCTTAACCAATTTCCAGATTTTCTACAGATGTCACTTCAGTTAAACAATGATTGCTGTGACCTTGAATCATTAGAAGCAAATGTAGAACAAAGTTCCATGATCCTTATGAATAGCTATTGGCCTTATCTTGTCTACATTGGAAGGTTAAACATGTTTCTACACTGATGTAAATCATTTCAGCTTCCTATTGTCTGGGTTTACTGTCCTCATGGGATCCCTACCTGCAGCTGCAAGGCCTGTGTCAGTGAAATGAGGTCACTCTGCCATTTTTAAAACATACTTTAACATCTGTGCACCAGTTGACTGAACAGACCAAAACACGCTGAAAACTTTCATTTAAGTTTCTCATATGATCCAAAATTAGCCCTTCGTCAGACATAACTTTTTGGGGAAAATTATCTAAATATGGATATCTAATCCTTATCTTTGGATAGTTTCAGTATAAGTGTTGTTTTAACCAGAGATTGTACTTAAAAGAACATTCTACTTATTTAGTTTCACTTTGATATTCCAAGAGGCTTTTTTAGCTGTATTGACCTGATTAAGTACAGTTGTCCCCGGATATATCGATATTTTTGGTGCGGGAAAATAGCATCGATATAAGCAGGACATTTAATTTGAGGGTCTATTAATTTGGTGCAGAAAAAAGGTATCGATATAAGCGGGATATCGAAAAAGCGATATCGATATATCCGGGGAGGAGTGTAATTGAATTTCGGTTTACACCAGGATACCTTGTCTTGGTTGATGTTAGAGAGTCGAAAATATCTGATCTCACGCAGGTAACAGTTTAATACAGAACTTGAAACTGAATGTCATCCTCCTACACAGTGTACGCTTTGGCCATTTTTCTATCCAATTATGGGACTGTAGTAAATGTCATGTTTACTCAAATTGGATTACTTTGAAATCTATTCCTTTCCTTCTAAAATTGCCAGGTATCTTGATTTGCTGCGATAACATTTCACGGAATACACATTTTTGATTGGCAAGATGTAAATGGACGGAGCGTATGATATAATGACATACATGATGGTACAAGTATAGCGCAGATTCACTTGGTGCCGTAATTTCTCCGACCTTAAAGCTTCATTTTCACATTAGCCCAACAATCATGGTACATTAAATGGCCACTTTTAACCCTGGTAACAATAATGAAGCCACTTGTATGACATACATTTTCTGTATGAAAAGGTGATTTTTTTTCACATTACACAAAAATTGGATTCTGTTTTTGTTGTGCTGATATTTATTCATGATACAATACAATGCCCCAATATGTTCATTTAAATACAAATAAAAGATTGCTTAAAAGAAACTTTCATAGACAAAAACTCATAGATAAATTTGTCTTATTTATAATTAATACACTTTTTAAATATGAAGTAAAATAGCAGCTTTGATGAATTAAAATATTAATAATTCAACACCTACCTCTTTTCCTGAGTTCACTGTAACTTGTATAATATTGTGATAAACCCTGATTTACCAACAGAAGTAATGTTTCCAATATAAAAACATTCAACATGTCCAACAAATTAGCTATAACAGATGTTTATGGCAGACTTAAATCAATTGTAATTACACACAGTGGTAACTGACACCATGCTCAGTACATGTATGGAGCTGGTTTTGGTTGGCAGCTGGTTCATGTATGATCTAAAGATGTCCCAATGTGTGAATGAAGCTATTGCAGCTTCAGTGTTATATATATCAATACACAGTTTCTTCGGTGGTGTTTTGTAAAGAATATGTCCAATGCAAAGGAACCTTAGTCAATAATGGTTTTTTTGACAACCAAATTTAATCATTTCACCACATTGGCATTAAGATGCCATTGACATTAATAGCCATTCATATGTTTGATGTCTTTCAGAGACAATTGTGTTTAGGCAGGATGAACAAGCTGTTACAATTAGCAAAGACGCAGCTGTGACATAAGAAGTGACACACCACTGTTTCAAGTGATAAGTCTGCATGAAGCAGTCTGCTTAAAAGTAGTAAAATCGTTTGTGTGTTGGAATTTGCAAGCCACGTTCGTAGACTATCTATAGTATTCAAAGTAGCATTGTGGTTCTGCAAACGTTACTGCAAAGTATGTTATGAGATCCCTGTACTTTGTCCTTATGAATAGTGATAAATATTCCAGAAAATGACAATGTACCGATGCTATTTGAAGACATGGCATATGAGACTTGGACTAAATAAATAGATCTATACACAACTCATATACATGTCTTAAAATAGACTTTTCTTTCTTTCTTTCGATGTGGAAAGAGACTTCTACTCTCGATTGACCAAATTTGTTACAAACATAAACAATGTCACTTGTTATCAAATTTGCAAAGTGGCTACTTTGTCCCTGGGCTAGAGATATTCAATGAATAGAGACATACTCTGTAAATACGTTTTGTTACCACTGCTCACTGTTCAGATATTCCATTCAAAGCGGGTATGAAAACCACCTCAAATTTAATACAGTTGTTTCTCAAGGAACCTGCTAAGGGTAATATTTCACATTCAGCCACACACGGTTTAGGGCCTGAAATTGAAATATTGCTAATGATTTGTTTGTAAGTCTGTGGACAGTTCCCGCAAGCCTGGACACAAAAGCCAATTGCAATCGATTGATTCAGCTTAAGATTTCCAATTCATTTCATACCCAGTTAAGTTTTACCCTATTATTCTGCCAATTGGCAGATCAATATATCTTTGCTACGTTCATTGAAACAATTTTAGTTCGTAACATGAACATTTTATCTGGACCGAAATTCATTTTTGGAGTACTGTTGCTTAAAGGCAAAGTAGATCTGTGACCTTTGTGCTTCACGTGCGATGAGGCTCATAAACATTATATGACATCTGCTTTGAAACTGTATTCCCAGAACTGACTTCGAATATCCGGTTATGTATCTTAAGCTTGTAGCGAGCACATACAACGTTTTTTTGCGGATTAGTAGTTTTCGGTCCTCTCGGTTTCTACTAAATTAGTAGCATTTCAGATCCTGCACCACCTAGCGGTACTTACATATTTAGTAACACTTTTGGTGCTTTTTACATTTTTAGACTATTGCCTCACTTGCTACATATTTTGCATATGTTTACTATTTTTGCCTCACTTCGTGTATAAAATAGTAGTTACATTATTTGTATCTGAGAATCTCCCCTACTAATTTATACTATGTGATACAATTTTGGTATTTGCTTATTTGTGTACATTCACTAGGCTTTATAGACTAAAAAATATGTATCCATATTGTTGTAGTATGTGGTATACAGAAAAAACTCAAAATTAGTAGTATATTTTGATTGTTTAATTTTTTATTTAATCATTCCATAGAGTTACATGTAGAAATTCCAGATGTTTTGGTTATTTTATAGGTGGTTACCCATTTTATGCTTGGAAATTTAAGTTCAAAATATTTGCAAAACAAGCAAAAAACATTCTTTCTTTTCCATTATGAACAAAAAAGATTTAATTTTACTCAGGAGACCCCCCAAAGGTTATTTTAGCCTCAAAATGCAGTTTTAAGCAAATTGCAAAGGTACTGAAACATTGACCATTTTTTTGTGCCCTCCTCCCAAAGCAGCCATTCCTGCAGCCCAACCCTGCAATGATAAAGGAACAGTCTTCAAAGTGCACAATGGAGTTATTAACAATGCATGGGCATATGTTGATGACCAGGATACTGTTTGGTCAAACACACAACTCAAGGGGGAAAATACACATGCATGGTCTGTAGTAATACCCATCAGTGCTACCATATAAAGGCAGTGAGAGGCTCACCAAATGTCATTGCAAATGCCAAATTGCAAAAAATCAGAAGGGATATGTCTCGTGTTCTGAACTACCTGGTGCTGACTATTGCGGCTGAGCACTGTGTACACAACAATAAATTCTCAGATGAAGACCCTGTTACCAATGGATATAAAATCACTGGTGAATCAATCCTGTACACTTTATCAGGGCCCAAAATAGTGACTGTGTACTGTATGCCAGTAAAAGGAAAATGTGGATGTAGGAAGTTCTATGATGGAGAACAAGATGATGTGATCAATTTAAAGCCCTATTTGAATATGTCATTTTATACAATTTCTTTGCCAGTTTGCTAATGAACCCCAATACCATATACAGGTACTGCAACAATTATGCAATGATGTCATGATACATCAACTTCAAATTGAAAGATCTTGTCTTCAGTACTGAAAAATTATGCAGAGCTGTTAAAGCATACAGGCATAATCTAGAGTTTGATCCAAAAGTATTCAGATGCAGGAGGTGTGATCAATTGGAATACACTTTTTTTGTTATTGATGGCTTAATGATGGGCTTTAACACTAAACTAATGGATGTAGAGCTGGATAAAATAGAAGTAACTAAAGGGAAAGTGTTCAGAGGTAAGACATATTAAATTATTAAATTAAAGTATTTAATTACAAAGTATTAAAAGGTGACTCATATGATAAAGTTATTGTACAGGTACCTCAAATGGAGATACTACTCCAAAAGACAGACTGAATATTAAATTTAGATTTATTGTACAGGTGCCTCTAATGATGTTAGGAGAGCTACCTCCCCAAAAGCCAGACAAAGTATTTCTCATTATGTCGGTAGATTAGCATCTGAATCAAAAGATGAAGAAGAACTCATCACATTAAAGGATCAGGCCATTCAGGATTGCAGCCAAGATAATGACAAACTAAGGTCTTCTGTCATGGTCAATTACTTGCAATCATTAGACCTCAAGCCAATGGAAACACAGACTAAGTTCCTGTTGGAAATTTCAAAGTAAGCTATTATTCACTGTGGAGTGGGTGATCTACTTAGACCTTGCCCTCATCTTCCTCATTTGGGATTTTTATACATGAGATAATATTCTGATGTCCAGCTATCATTTGATCCTTTCATCAAAACATAAATAGATTGATATTACCTATAAATATCTGTGCCAAATATTAATTTTGCTATTATTTATTGAAGGTCTGGATCAACACTGCCAGGACTATTCCAGATTAGAAAAAAATGAAGATGCTTGAAAAGCTCTACTGGCTGTGTGCACCCCAAATATCAATTTGGCAGCAGATCAATTCAAATCAATTTGATATAGTTTGAAGCCACTGAGCTGTCTCATAATTGAGGAAAAAGAAATTGCCAATCAACAAGAGTGGCTGTTTAGTTCTGTTCTATGTGATCTGGTTGAATTCATACTTGATCACATTTTCATTGCAATTGAAAGTCCAACTTATGCAGAAGTTTCTGAACCAATCCATAGGGCAATGGAATTTTTTCCAAATTTTCCTATTATTAGGAAACCAGTTAAATTCCAACAAGACCAAATGAATTCTAATACCAAAAAGAAGACATGTTCATGTCACTCTCATGAACAAAATGACCAAAAGAAGACATTTACATGTCACTTTGATGAAACAAAAAATATGGAAGCCAAAGAGTTTCTTGACAGTGGAATTCAATGTAAGAATGACCACACAGCATTGTCAGGTATCAAGCCTGGCCTGTTTCTGTTCTTGTGCATCCACAATATTGTTCATGGTATGTACAACAATGAATTACTACTTACTAAATCATGTACATGTAGTAACTCAGGACATTTAAAAATGTCATACACTGCTGAATTATCAAAATAATGAAATAATGAAATTTCATATTAATTATTAAATAATAAATTAGACTATTAATAAATTTATTTCAGGATCATTAACTCAATCCTGCTCACTGCTGAATTAATAATTATTTTCATTTTATTCCAGGAAACTGTGGCACATCCATTTAGATTGTTATTGGAATGATTACCCACAGACAAAATGGATAAAACTGTAGTGGTACATCATTATGTCATTTAAATGTTGTTAAATGTTTATACTAATGTTTATTTTGTCAGCACATCATTATGTCATTTAAATGTTGTTAAATGTTATATCAATTATACTAATATTTAACAGTTATTTTATGAAAAATCTGGTTCTTTGGTATTTCAAGATACAAATATTACTTTTTAGATATTTGACAATGCATGCAAACTCCACCAGTACAGAACAGAACAGGGATCCTGACTTATTCAGTGGTAAGAGATAATTCTTCATTTTCAAATCATAATACATTGTTTCATACAAGTAGATTGTAATAATAATCACTGAAATCTTCCAAATTAAGGAATGATTATGCAATTTACATTAAATTACATAACACATTGTTTATGCCTTAACAAAATGCCTATGATTGAAACACTAGTTTTAGACCAATTCAATATCAGTTAATAATCAACTCTGACCATACACAATTTGCCCACAATTTTATTCAACTGTCAGTCATTCAACATGCCAGTCTATTCAAAAAGACAGGCAACTGGCCCCAAAACTTGCTCCTTTTATCAGGACCACCACAAAAATAAAAATTATGACTTACCTTTCACATTTTCTGTCATTTTAGACCTTATAGTGCTGTGCGATGCTTTCCATGGAGAAGATAAGAAGAAAGATAGGAAAAACAAGAAGAAACATAAGGAGACAGATAAGAAGAAAGAAAGATAAGCAAAAACTGGGCACACACAAAAATTGTCCTGACTCATTCAAACCTAGTTATTTGTACCCTTACTTTACTTCAATCAGGATTCTGGAGAAGGAGATTAACAGCTTTGTGGCAGAACAGAATAATTCAAAACTTAGAAATTTAGAAGCAACTGTTAGATGCATGAAGATGTCCAATTTCATAATGATGGTAAAGACATTTTGTGCAATACAAAACTGCATTAGAAATGGTGATATCTAAGTACAGAACAAAACTGCATTAGAAACAGTTATATGTAAGTACATATTGTTAGAAATATCAATGTAATGACTTTTAATTCAAGCAATTCAAGTATGTGGGTTTTCAAGCTGAAGAATGATGTATTATATGTGCACACACAAAGAAATAAATAATTGTTCATCAGGCTGTGCATTTATTGTAGGAAATGAATTCATGAACAATACCTTATTTGTGCTGAAAAAGTTTGGGACCCCAGGTGGGGATCGAACCCATGACCTCCAGGTTACATGACCAGTGCTCTACCAGCTGAGCTACCAGGACCTCACACCTCCTCAGCACAATCATAGCCCATCACAGGCTACATGTTGTCCAGGTGGCTCCAT
>JBCAUI010507217.1:0-12835 GCA_038406195.1 Haplosyllis anthogorgicola | reverse complement strand
ACGTTGCCGCCCTAGTGGCGCCCCTAGCGGGGAACCCCCGCTTCATTTGTAGCTGGACAGCCAGCCTACCTCTCTTATGGTCGTGATATCGGTGAGACCCTGGTGTCCGTGGGACTTGGCCAGTACGGAACAAGCTTCACGGATCAGTCGTTAAACTCTACTCAGGGAACAAGCTGTCCGGGTATAGTCGAAAATATATAAAAGACATACAAACAGATCATGAAATTATACCAAAAGTTTAGCTCATCATTAGCTCAGCATGAAATTTAGTTGTTGCTCGGCCTTGAACTGTCGATGGTAATTTCATGATCTGTCATGTCGTACCCTGTGTGATGTCATTACACCAGTGGTGTCAGTAGGGAATGAATATCATTTGTATTTATTGCCCGTCAGGTGCTGCCACAATTGTGAGGTGGCAGAAAATTCCCATGCTGTACCACTGCAGTTCAGCACACCATCATATAATTTCAGCTGTAAAATCGCGCTTTGTGCCCTACTGACTTTTTACCCTACTGGTCTTTAAGGTCTTGTTAGAATTTTGTACGGGGTCGCAGTGACCAGTGGATGCACATGATAGATTCCATATCAGGCAGAGGGAACGCACAATGCCAGTAGACAGATAACATCGGTAAAACTGTCGACTGATAACGGTGCAGGTCTAACGCAGGTCTATGTACGGGATTTCTCAGTGAGTCCTAGTACATTAAGACAGTCAAAGCCCGCCAATTCATACTAACTTTAGTGAATTACAACAATAAAATTAGGTATATAATTTGAGTTTATTTTATTTCTACAGCATACAAGTAAAGTACGAGTCACAGTGGGGACCATTACATGGAACAGATTGTGCTACGAACCAAGTCACGGAATTCACACTCGCCGATGGACAGTTCATCAGTAAATATCAGTTTTATTATTAGTAACACTTTGTTTAATCCATGACCATGCAATGTGTTGGTATCAAGTTGTGTATTTTATTTCAATCTTTAGTTGCTTCCATTTTTAGATTCATTTGTGTAGCAATATCAAATTTCTTTTATATCAAGTTAGTCGAGCTCCATTTTACGATCAGCAAAGTCAAATCAATCAAGTGAAGATCCCAATGACTATTTTGCATTATCTGTATCATTATACTAAGATATCGATGAAAGATCTGCACTATACACATGTATTTTGGGTACACCTAGATATGGTTGAATGGGCAGGTGGTGACGTAATAAACGGTTTGATTCTCCATGACAACAACGGTAAGGTGTTGGCTCAAGTTGGAAATACAAACTTCAGTGAGTAAGTACCAGTTCTAAAACATATGTTAGTAAATCTGTCTGCCTACCAATTTTCTTTTCCCTTGATATTCCTTGCCATTTCAGTTCATGTGTTTTAAAGGGCAAAAAATTTCTTGTTGTCGTCATGCTGACTTATATCTATTAAAAATAGATCAAACCCTAAACCAAGACTAGTTCAAAACGTCGTTTCTTTTGTTTGTGAATCTCCATGGGCAGATCATGTAATTTCCCAGATTGTTAATATAAAGACAGTAGTTGTCCAAATCGTGCAATATGCACATCCATAGAATAAATGTGTCTGTATGTAAATTTGAAGCCAGAAGATGATGACGTACACGATTACAAGATACACTTCTGATTTATAGCCCTTCAAGTGCTGCACCCCTCAATTGATTAATGTGATGGACTCCTGAAAAACCGATGTCCATTAGCTAAACCATTTATATAATTAAAATCCTTTCTTCAAACTTTCTGTTTTGTTGATTTGGCCAGCTAATAGAGGGTTTTTCTTAATTCGAACTAATTCGTCTGATTCATCTAATTAGATAGGATTGGTCATACAATTTTTAGTAAATTTCGTAAAAAATTAACCATTTTCAGTCAATTACTGAGTACTGCTGTGCTGATAATGTAATCCTACTTATTTCGGAACTTTTTCACTTTCCACATTAGATGAACTGGACAAATTCGAATTGGAAAAACCTCCAATACGAGTGTGGTGAAATTTAAGATGGCTATCCAATTTCCCATCACAAATTTGGACCGACAATCTTATCAATTATCTAAGAAGTTCCAATATAAGTTTCTTCAATAAAATGGCTGAAAATTCTAGACAATAAACGTTCTAATATTTTGCAATTCAAGAAACTAAACATACATTCATAAATCTCTAAAAACAAAGAATTAAAATTCAACCTGAAAATATTGGCAAAAATTTTAGAAAAATTTTAGTCTATTTCACATTTTCCCGTTAGCAACAGTTGAATGGAGATATGTGCATGTACTACACAATCTTTAACTTCTTTAGATCCAAATATATGCAATCAACTGTTTTGTGCATATTTCCATGATATTTGCAGATACGAAATTTGATGTCAATATCTCTCAATTGGGCCACGTTAAAAAATGTCAGTATTAACTTAATGCTTGCTAATAAGGCATGATGTACTTTCATATCACACCCCTGTGATGGAGCAAAACATCTGTTTTGTCAAACTAACAGGGCAGCTCCTAAAAAGTTTATCATTTTCTGTTTGCACGAAAAGCACAGGGTGCTGTTTAAAGGTCTCCATATACAGTATGTACATGTATAAGGACAAAAAGGCAGATGGAGACAATGTCTGATTGAATTGATATGGTGAAACAATTAATAGATGGCATAGACGTCCAGGGGGAATCCGACATTTTTCATAGACATAAAATGAAGACCTTTAGCCAGCTGTAGCGTTTTTAATATCAAAGTACTTTACGAAGATAATACTGATGTCAAATTATATTTTCTTATTATCGTTCGGACAAAATAAATTAGGAAACGTTTTCATGGCTGTAACTGACTTTCTCGCATTGCCTTACCCAAACTCTATCCAAAACCCCAAACTAGACGTTCTTCGAGCATAAGAAAAATAAATAATACTATGTTAAATTATATTGGTATTTTATTGTAAACAATAATCAACAAAGATGTATTCAGCAACAAACAAGGTCGATTTTATAACACGATTGTTTTAACGTGTTTTTTCTTTTCGCAATAACAATTAATAGAATATGAAACTGTTAAAGTGTTTAGAACCTAGCCCGAGGTATGACGTTGAAGTGGTCAGGCAGAGCTGTGAAGTTGAATATAGGAGTAATGTCCAGCTTCTTTCCTGGCTCTTTCTCGAAGCGAACTTTATGCATGACACTGGCAAAGATGAGGATGAATTCCATTCTACCAATGTGCTCTCCTAGACATCTTCTCTTTCCTGCAAATAGAGAAGTTTAACACAGGTTCAAAATATTTTATTGTTGGCATTGGGCGATTTGTTTCCAAAACGATTGTACAATTTTTGCTGAATGTGGGTGGAAATAGGGAATCAACTTGTCCGGACGGGCCGTTTACACCTGAAGATGTATGTATTTGAGTTTTGAAGCAGGTTTGCAAGTTCGTTCTCGGACAAATGCGTTAAAGAACAGTAGAATCATCTGCCAAACAGGAATCTTAGTCGTGTACGTCACAGAAGAATCATTCTGGCATAGTTTTAACTTCAGGCCTTCTTGCGTGTTCCACTGTTGAATTGGTGATTTTACACCTAATGCCTTTAACATGAATCACAGCACTTTTGAAGCAATCTTGTGGACGACCCAATGCATGTGGCTAAAACTAGTACAACTGTTTTGTCGTCATTCTTAATGCTTTTGTAGGGATATTTTATTTGTAGCAGTCTCACTGAACCGTTTCGATCGGAAATCAGTGGAGGATCTAGAAATCACATACCTTACAGTGACAATTTTCTTCATTTTCTTACAGTTGTCACTGAACTTGGGGCAAAAAAGGAAGTCTTTGGTTCCACAATCAAGTAACTTACCAGCTCCGAATCCCAAGTAGAAGTCAGTTTTGCTCTTGTCGAAACGACCGTTTTCGTCCAGGTACCGAGTTGGGTCGAAGTGGTGCGGGTTGGGCCAAACCTCCTCGTCCCGTGACACGCTGTACATGTTCGGGAAAACCACCGTGTTCTTCGGTATGTGGTAACCCTGCCGTCAGAAACAAAAAGATAAGTATAAGTACAAAAGAATCCTCCCTCGTGCTGTACATTAGGAAAAAAGGAGTACAAATCATTTGCGAAAGAAATTTCACTATTCTAGGTTTTTCTTATTATCATTTACCTAAAAAGTCTTAATCACATGATTTATGTATTCCTAATCCTTATTATATCATTTATCTAATCTGCCAAATCTTCCTAATTTACCAAATTTTCCAGACATGCAAATTGCCCTCCTCTATTGTTGACCTTTTTTGTGTTTGAATTACAATCATGTTCTAAATGTAAGCTTCTTGGTCATTTTTTGGCACAAGGACTAAATTTAATCTTGAACAATATTCCATCATTCAGCTGAAATTAGTGTTAACCTGAATTGAAAATTGTCTTGAGACAAAAATCAGTTTAAAATTAAGACAGTTCATGTGTTTTGAAGATTAGGTAGATTTAGTAGAGACTGAAATAAGAAATACACCCATTGAATATGTTGTAACGATTTGATGTGATACCTTTTTATTGAAAGATATAAAAATTACTTAGAAGTTAGATTTATGTACAAAGTATTGCAGATTTGTCGCCCCTTTACTTGCACAAGGTACTAATTTCGTGACTTTTCCTGTGCCCAATCTCTCACCGTCTTTAACTTTGCGTTTTAAAGATGAACACTAGCACACATGAGAAAATTTAGAGTGTTAAGTGTCAGGGAAACTGACCTGGAAGTCGGTGTCCTTGACGGTGGCATGGAAGAGGAAGGGGACAAGGACGGAGTAGCGCATCGTCTCCTGGATGAAGGCCTCGATGTAGTGGAGCTGCGGCCGGTCCTCCAAGGTCACCCCTCGGTCACGACCCACAACCCGGTCCAACTCCTCCTGCAAAACCACCACCAATGTTTTTATAAGTCATAACAAATCACCCAAGAGATTTTTCGCTTTTGAGGATACCGCCCTTTATGCACGCTCCATTGGGGATTCTCGATATTGTGATAACGTTTGGACTGCGTTCCTTCAAAAACAAATCCACAGGGTGATCTCCAAAGGATTTTTTATAAAATGCTCTAAATTGAGCCTCTAAAATTTTACAGTCGCACTCATTTTTAATTGAAGTTATTTTTGATTAAAGAATGCCATCGTGAAACTTTGAAATATTGATATTGAACACTTTTTTTCACTAAGAAACGTTTTATAAATGAAACTTGTACACAATCCATACCCTAAGCAGTGTCGTGTTGACATCGTTTGAAAAATGGAGATTCCTAATTTCAAAATAAATTTTTTACCAATCGTATATAAGCTTCAAATATATATAGCTCAAGAAATCTGCATGTTTGACTCACGTGTATTCTAGCCTGCATTTCTGGGAAGGCAATGCTGTAGAGGACAGCCCAGTAGATCTCCGAGGCCAAGGTGTCGGAACCAGCGTTAAGCAGGGTGAAGGCGTTAGTGATGATATGCTGAGCGGTCAGGCCGGTGGACTTCTCATCCTCACTCAAGTTATCAATAGCCTGTGGTACAAAATACACATATGACAGGAAACAGCAATATTAAACACAAACATTTCTATTTTTGTAAAAAAAATAATATAACATAAAGCGGAAAAACTGACGCCAATTTTTTTATTGCTGAGAGAAGCTTTAATTTTCGCATAACATTTCCTTTAAACCAATTACTTTGAATATTTCTGTACACATACTGAGAATCAATAATGCGTGTTGCCAAGAAATTGGATTGCATAATAATTCAAACCTAAAATACCATCACCGATGAATAGTCACACTGGTGGCTTAAAGGTTTCTCTCAAGGTTGGCTTACCCATTTTGCGTAAAAATAGACAAAAACTGCATAAAAAATAAGAAAATTTTGGGCTGCACAAGGGCCTCACGCCTTTGACGCCCCCTTGAATCCGCCAATTATTCACCTTGATCAATCCGTCCATAACGTCCCTTAGATCATTTTCGTCGTATCCTGCCTCTCTGTGCAGCTTCTCCTCCCGGTAAATCATATTCATCCTGTGTGTGCTCTCCTGACTGAAATGAAGAAAAGTAACACGCTAAGTAAAGAAGTGGCAAGTCTGATATGTTGACTGTGAGCGTAGAAGTCACGTTAGTGCAGTGTTGAGGGCAATTTAATCTCAATGCACATGCCTAGTGCAGTCATTGTAGTGCACAAAAAACGCACGTCTATAAGTAGATTACGTAGCATAACTCCTGTACGAGCTGATCAAGGTTTTCCTTAATTAATTTAGTTTACCTAATCTGCCAAATTTCCCAGACATAAAATTTTTGAAAAGCATATATTCCATTGTGTCTGAATCGTAATAAAATCGGATATAAATGTAATCTCTTTACTAAAATGAGGCAAAGCCTAATTTTTTACCAATATCAGTCATTTATGTGAGAGGTAATTGAAAAGTCTTTGTTATGTGGATAAAATGTAGTCTCAACCAATACTGATATCTGAGGATTAAATATGATTTTATTACTAAAATCTGTTTTAAAATGAGACAGTTCTTGTGTCTGAAAGATAGGGCAAATTTGATAGACTTGCTGGAGATCAAAATAAGAAAATCCTCGATTAAAATGTGACGCTATGGTTTTTTTTGTCCCGAAACGTTCTATAATTAAAGACGTTGTTGATTTTTTTGTAACTCTCTCTGTTGGTTTATGATAACAAATAGTATATAATCTTACATGAGTCCCTTCAGTTTGTGTTTGAGGAAAGGTCGCAACATCGGGAAGAAATCGATGATATTCTTTCCAAGACCTTCAGCCTACAATAATTAAACAAATGAACAACTCAAAATGTGATCTGCATTGCAAATTTTTCAACTATTCATCAGAAGTAAGATATATGCGTATACTTCTAGTCCTGTAATTTACGTTATGTTTGTTTTCTTTCAGTGCAACTGTGCTTCTAGATTGAATAACTGACCATCTCAATATCATGGGAGGATCTTTAGTAGCGAGAGAAAGAGGATGCAGATCGCGAAAATGCTATCCAAAATTGTATTATGCTGAACTGAATTGGGTTTTTAAATATGTAAACCTTATGCTTTTCTTGACTTCGTCTGTGTATGAGAGGTTGTTTTGTGTTTGCTTCACTAAGATCAGATATTAAATCAAAATACATCAGTACTAGTTTTACCTTTCGTGTCTTTTCCACGCTTCCTATAGCGACCAGAGCGTTTCTGTCGTTGCACAACTTGGAGTCGAATCCGAAGAGCATTCCGCAGATGAGGTAAAGACAGGAGATGAGAATGGGCTGGTAGGGCTCGATGGGCTTACCCTCGTGGCTGAGGAACACCTGCGCTAACCGCTCTGCCTCTTCCGTCACGTTCACGTCCAGTGGAGGGTCCTACGAAATCAACGTGTGAGGCTTGACATATGAATTGTGCTTCATGAGATGTGTGGACTACAGTCATTTAAAGGAAAATATATACAATCGAATAAAGAGAAAGATCGAAGAAGCTTGAATCGAAGTAACTGGGGTTAGCTGTGTGTATGTTTTCGTCACTTACACATTTCTTTTCTCGGCGGATATTGTGCTGACGGATCTGTGAAATTTTGTGTGATAATTAAGTGGATTGCTCGATTTTGACACATAAGAATTTATAAAAGCGCATGCATGTGTGACGAAAACATACAAAGGCTAAACAATCACGAAGAACACTGGTCGCTGGATCCACCATCACACTGCTCTATTTTTGTGGGTTGCACAGCGCGTTAGAATTATTACCTTTTGAGTGAACATCTTGATGCTGTTAACAAGTATCTTCTTCTGGATGCGCCATTTTGGTGAGTAACTGTTGAAAGCTAACGTGTATCCTTCCGCTATCACCTCCCTGGAATATTGCAACAAATCACAAATTTAAACAATGATTGTGTTGGTGTTTTGTGAGTGGGAGTAAGAGTATGTGTGTGTGAGGATAAGAGTAAGTGTTCAGCTTAAGCTGCATAATGCGAGTCTGTTAGTTTGAGTGTGCGCGAGTGTGAGTGTAAGACATGGATGAGCATGGCAATGTTCACCTCAGTAGGGAACTGAGGGTGCATTAGAGGTTTTCCAAAATTAATTTTTGACTATCTAATTAGGTTCATTCACCTAATTAGCCTAATTAACCTAATTTCTTGCCTCATTAGACAACCAAAAAAGTTTTAAAAACTTGGAATGCGTTTATTGCTCGTCAGGTGCTGCCACAAAAAATAAGTGATGGAAAGTCCTGTATTTTGCTATTGCAGTTTAGCAAACTATCACCCACAATTTTAGCCTTGAAATCGCGCTTCATAACGTTCACTTCGTTCCCTACTGCTGAAGCTGTAGAAGTCAGGTTGTATGTGTAAGTGTAAGTAAGAATGCTTACCTGAAGCTGTAGAAGTCAGGTTGTGAGTATGAGTGTGAGTCAGAGTGTTTACCTGAAGCTGTAGAAGTCAGGTTGTGATTGTGAGTGTTTACCTGAAGCTGTAGAAGTCGGGCTGTGAGTGTGAGTAAGAATGTTTACCTGAAGCTGTAGAAGTTAGGTTGTGAGTATGCGTGTAAGTAAAAATGCTTACCTGAAGCTGTCGAAGTCGGGCTGTGAGTGTGAGTAAGAATGTTCACCTGAAGCTGTAGAAGTTAGGTTGTGAGTATGAGTGTGAGTCAGAGTATTTACCTGAAGCTGTAGAAGTCAGGTTGTGAGTGTAAGTGTGGGTAAGAGTGTTTACCTGAAGCTGTAGAAGTCGGGTCTGCCGGCGAATGCCTCTGCCTGGTACACGAGCGCCTGTCGTACCGTCTTCAAACCGTTCAGGAACACTACCTTCTTGCCTGCGACACGAAAATGTGAATAGATGTTGAAAATGTTGAACCGCTGTACAGGACGAAAGGGCGGTCATTTTGCACGAGAACAGGGCCAGACGGTGCTGACTATTCCACCTGCCTAAACTTGCTTTGCTACTATATGAGCCAATAAGACAATCTACAAGCCTATCACACAAAATCGTATAGATAGTCCTAAAATGAATGGCGAAAATGTTGGCAATGGCTATTGGCGATGCGTTTGGTATTGTCAAAAAACTGTAAAGTTATGTTTTGTGCAAGCCAGTGGATAACTCAAGTTGACCTTCAATTTATTTTCAACTTTGCTAGAGTTTTGTTAGTTTATATAGCAATTCAAGATCATCTTCATTGCAATACAAATGATATGTTGGAAATAACGCCATCCTTCCATCACAAATACAGTAGAACCTGCTTTAACAAGCCACTGCTTTGAGCGGCCACATGGCATTTTACAGCCAATATGTGGGTTTGTTTCTTGTTTTTTCATATAGGTAACTCATTAAAATCGCCACTGCTTTTTGAGGCCATCTGTCATTTATGGCCAATTTACGCTGTGAGTAAGGATGGCCCCTCAAAACAGGTTCTACTGTAATAAAATATTGGACTTCCCCTGAAGTAAGCTAATGGAGCTTTTCTTCTGAGGTTAGGATAAGGCACCTGATGGGTCATAAATCCAAAATACATATATATTTTTTCTAGACCTATTCTGATGAAAGTAGCACGTAATTTATTCGAGTTCCCATAAGATGCGTTTTCACATTTCAAAATCTATTCTTACTTTGAAAATAGAACATTTACTGACTTCCAATTGTTACTCCTATGACGTTTCCGTATTTGCCTTTCCATTCGTAAGCCTGTTTGGCGGGGTTGATGTCCAACTGGAAGAGGTTGCCGAAGAAGGGCAGACCGCGTGGCCCGGGCGGGAACGGCCTCTTGTGGCGGTTAGCGAAAGCTTCATACAGCTTCTTACCGAGCCATGACACCGTCACCACAGCGACAGCTGTTAGCACCTGCGCGAATACACACGTATTAATACAGTGTCGCATTTATTTATGTTTCCTCGGGTCCAGTGAAACTAAAGACGCAGACGCGACATCCACTCTGGCTCACCCAGGTCATGGATAGAGTCATCCCAAGTGTGTAACAAAGGGTACCAGTGGCCCCATAAAATGTACCTCAGTCTATCACAAATATATCCCATGTGAGTTTGACGGGCTAACACCAGCAGATCATACCATGTTACGATAATGGTAATCATCCTAATGTTTATTTTTGAAAACTTAGCTAAATATTTAAAAGTAAGAAACGTCACTCTCCGGGAAGAAATTATATTATGATTTTACAGCAATATTTTCAAGTACATGTACATGTATTAAAAGTATTCGCAAGACTCACCTTTCCCTGTGTTGTGTTGATGTCAGGTAATCCTGAGGTATACGCCATTAAACGCTCATCCATTTCTCAAATTCTGCCAAATAAATTTACGTTTTACCATGAAAGTTAATTAAGCAAAAGAAAAAAGTAATTTTCCAGTTTTGTGATTGTGTCACTACAACAATTGGATGTTAATAGCTGCCGAGGTTATTTGTAAACACTAAGATTTTGGCGAATTTCGTGTACTTAAATTTCCCCGATATATCTAAGCCAAAAAATAGTAGTGTCGCCCTAAACATCTGAAATATTTACATCCAAATAGGAAATGTGTCCCCAGCTTAAACACAGTTTAGCCTTGCAAATATAAAAAATGAATATAATCCAATGTAAGAATTTTTTGCACTGTACTGTTCGTGATTTTGCCACTTTGCTTCAATGTCTAGGTACCTACCTGTATCTGCTGGTGATGAGACAATGTGTGATGTTGTGCCCATCTTTCGGCGGTTTATGTACGTTTATCCGAGCTGACGGCCCACATCCCGTGGCCACCGCACTACCCTCGCGTGCCCTCGTACGGGCAGCCGCCATGAGAGCTCACAAATGGGTAACTATTTGCATCGATTACCCGTTTATTTGACTCATCATTAGCATCGATACAAGCGGGATATCAATATAAGCGATATCAATATATTCCGGGGAGGACTGTATTGGAGATTAACTATGTAAGTGATTTGACAAGAATTCACGGTGCCAGGTTACCCATAACATCATAGAAATAACTGATAAAGGCAATTTTTTAAGAAAGGCAGATTCTGCTCCTTTTAGTTTTATTTCACTCATGACTGCTTGGCACATCACATCCCGAAGTACGTCGAAAACAAAAATAAAATTGCATTTTTCCATCTTATTTCATATGAATGACGCATAGCTTCTAAAATAGGGTTTTGGTGGTTCTAGAGCTTGTTATTAAGGCTTTTATTTCTTAACTCAGAGCAACAGCAGCGATTACCTGTGATCATTGGATAACCGGTTATTCGGTGAGAATCACCGAGTTTATCGGTTAGAACATTACTGCCCGGTTGCGAGCACTAGCCGCCACAATGGTACAACAGCTCTATTCTCAGGTCCATTTGTGGGACGCACGTGTTGATCCCGTATTTATCTTGTTAAAGATACAAAACTTAATGACATCAATATGTCAACGAAGGTCATTTACTGATGCTGCAGGTCTTTACATGAAAGATTCACCTTCTTGGACATCGCACTTTTTTCCAGATGATTTTTCCCACTGTGGATCATTGTTTATATGATTTGTCGTCAAATTTGAAATATTTAGTTACATTCTAATTCAATCTAAAATTTCTTTTTCTTATATTTTCATTCAAAACTTGTACAGGAATTTATTAGGAAAAATATACACTCGTACTGTTCCACCTTTATTTTTATGAATTAACAAAATCGTGACATGTACTGTACATATATAATAATACTAGTCTTTGTACAAAATGGTCATTGTAAAAATTGAAAATAAAGTTAGTTTATTTCTGAATAAAGAATGACAACACCAAGTAATTACTGTCTTCTCATTACGGATAAACATACTACGTATTTTTTTTATAACTGAAATTACCATTATTATTGACATGACACAATAACGTTGTAGATACAAACATGTAGTACACATGGAGATCAGTTATAAAATCTCAAATAAGTAAGCTATTCAAGGGCGGACAGAAGATGTATCTTTATGATGTTTTGGTGGGTTGATTTTGAAAGCTAACGGAAATGTAGAAGATCAGCCCGTCCAATAGTGGATTGACCGGCGCACCCCCTTAAAGATGCCAGTGAGGGTTTTTCCTATTTCAATCTCTACCAAATTTACCTAACTTTTCAGACACATGAACTGCCTGATTTTTAAACTGATTTTGGACTTAAGACAATTTTCAGTTCAGGCTAATACTAATTTCAGTCCAATGATGGAATTTTGTTCAAGACTAAATTCAGTTCTTGTACCAAAAAATGACCCAGAAGCTTACATTTAAATTGATTACAATTTAAAGGCAAAAGGTTAACAACAGAGGAGATCAATTGATATGTCTGGAAAATTTGGTAGATTTGGTATAATAACTAAACGAAATTAATAGGAAAAACCTAGAGTCATTAAGCAGTCACCTGATGTGTGAAAGTGGATCCGAGCCAGTGCGGTTATTAATTTTAGTTAGTTCACTAATACAAACAACGATAACAGTTTACATTTGGATGGACAATTAGATCGCAAATATTTATTCCTTCATTTAACTCGCACACCTAATGCACTAATGTTACACACAATAGAGGGATTAACCTTGGAGACAGATAGATTTGATGAAATGCTAAATATTCAAAACTACGGCTTTAAAGATAATTTCACTTTTTTTGCACTGAGAAATTCTTTATCTTTAAAAGTTTTAGTCTTATTTTTCAGCGACCTTCTAGAAAAAAAAGAAACAAAACAAAAATCAAACGTCGGTCCATTTTGATAAAAATAAACCATATGTCTCAAGATGTACAATATTCATAAAAATGTCTTGTTGGCCATTTAGCCGACCGTTGCCCAGATGTTCATTTATACATGTACACATTCAAATAAATCTGA
>JBCAUI010507206.1:0-12836 GCA_038406195.1 Haplosyllis anthogorgicola | reverse complement strand
TTTTCTAATTAGTCTAGTTAGACTTATTAGTAAAAGGAATTTCTGAAAAACTTGTGTGTTTATATTTTGGTTCAGTCAGGTACCAGCACCTCCTAAGGGTGTACGGGTAAATAGAAGGCAGTATCAATATGTATCATTGAGAATTACACAATAAACTGATCCCTGTTTTCACGTTCCCTTCCTAATACGGTTTATTGGTAAGAAAACACCACTACAGAAGCGCAGTGTTACCCAATCAAGGTTTGAATGAGAAATGGAACAATGATAATAATTTATGTAACATCAGGATGTGTGAGGATAATGGCTTGAGAAGATTTGTGATAGAAATGTTACACTCAAAACATAATAAGTCTCATTCCAAGGCTACAATGGTCACTTTAATGTGTTTCTGTGGAACAGCTGGTCAAGCCAGGTAGATTTTGTAACAGTTACCAATTGTTTTCCCTAAGAGCTCATCTACAGGGTTCCTCTTGGAGATTAGTAGCCTATCAATTTTAGCCAAGGTGAGTCTTTGAAGTGTATTGATACCCTGTGGTCAGACTAAGATAGCCACTGACCAAGGAAGGGACTGTCCCCAAGGAGATAGTGGGTGTTCCCCTAAAAGAAGGCAGAATTAGCCCCCAGGGGTAATCTAGGGGATACCATGTCCCGGTCATTGTAGACCTTTCACTCGGGTATTGTTCTCACCTGTTAATCACCCCTTTCATGTTTTGTTCAGGTTGGGCAGCCATGAAGGTTCAGCTATTCACATACTGAGTGGTCACTGGCTGGGGCTAAATGGACTGGGGCTGACCCTCTTCAGCCAGGGGTCTACAGGGTCAAGTAGGTGGTGATTGAAATCCCTTGGACTGGTAACTCAGGAGTCCACAAATTCTCCAGGTAATTTGTGGTTTAGGTTAGTGTGTGTTGATGGAACCTAAAACTGTGGGAACATAACTCAGTGCCATCCATCCAAGAAGCCATTTCATAAAGCTAGTCACTTGAGAAATATTTTTGGTATTTAATTGGGTATTTTACAATAAAAAGAATCACAAAAAGGCTTTCGTGGACGCAACTAGTATGGAATGTCTTTTAACGTAAAGTTAAAAAGAAAAAAAATTGACAAACGAAAAACACATAGCTTTATGTTTCTGATTTCAAATTTTGTATTTATGTTAAATCCTGATATTACCATTTACATGTTGAGATTTTTGTCTCAATTAATTCATCATTTTAATTGGGATTTTTAGCATTTTAAAATGATATCTCGTAACTTTAATCATTTGATGGTTTCATCAAAAGAATAAAAACTTCTGTCTGTCAGTTTTGTATTCAGTGAAACCATAATGATCAGTGGTGACTTCAAGAGCAAACATGTGGTAAAATAGGCAATTTTCTCCTCTTCTGGTTTCCTAACCGCAATTTGCTGATTTCTTAATTTAGAAATGCCTTTTGCCATATCCAATCCATTAACTGGGACTATGGCATTTGTCTCGTACAAAGGGATTGCAGTGTAAAGGCTATAATCAAGCATATGGATCTAAAACAAAAAGAAGGCTCACAAGACCAGGTGACTTTCAAAAAAGGCCTTATTTGTCTAAATATCCTCTCAGACCCCCTGCTATGGCAGAATCAATTAGTTTCTTTCATTATTTTGTACCTAAAGGAAATAAGTAAAAGATGCTTCCTAATTACCAATTAGCACTTCCATATGCCAATTTTTGAAACGGAACATTTCCATCGAGATTTGCCAAAAATTTAATCTGGCTAAAAGGTGCTACAAGTAGTTATTTACTCAAAATCATTGTTTTGCTCGTCATTTAATTAAGTTAATGTTTAAAACAGACAAACATACAAGGAAAATGTACTCAAAATCAAAGCTAACAGTACAAAGGAAGCTGACATTCAATTCTGCTTTTAAATGACGTAAAAAATAATTCTTTAATGAATGTTAAAATTTAGATAAGTCTGAATGGGTTCATAACCTTTTGTATGTACATTGATTTAGGTTATTGATAAACTAAATTTTGGCACCGCTTTAAATTTATCATAGAAAAAGAGGTTAAGCCCACGTCGTTACGATTTAACAATTAAAAGTCATTGAAGTATAAAGATTATTTTGGAGAAGAAAAGTATAGGCTTTAGTTCAGAGGTGAAGCAGTTCTTGATGGTATTTCATTTGCGAACAATAGAGTTTTACGTTGGTACTGGTACAAAATTCGATTTCTCTTTCCTTAACTGCAGTAGTGAAAAATTTCCATTTAACCTCTTTTATTTGTGACTAAATTAAATTCAAGCAGTGATGTTGTTGGAATTAATGAGACACACAACGTGAAATTCCATTGTCCACATTTCCCAGGCTGGACATTTAGTCTAAACAAAATTTCTTGTTCTATTCTCCTTAATTTCCTATTCAATGTTTTTGAAGATGTTTCATTTCAGGCCGGAGTATTGCCTTGTCTGATTAATAGCTTAATATTACTGGTAACAGTAACTTGTAACCTAAATGTTCGCGATATTAAATCTTGAAATTCTTATCAATATTGAAAAGAACAGAACAAAAGAGGAAACCAAAGAATTCCACGCGGTGCTTTTAATGTACTTTTGTTCCAAAACTGACAGGAATTTCATGAATTGGTGTAAACTTGGTATTTAGCCCAATTATGACATTATGGTACTGGTACAAAAAAGTAAAGTATAGGCTTTAGTTCAGAGGTGAAGCAGTTCTTGATGAGTAGTAAGTTTAAAGTGAACGGAACTATGAAAAATTCGTCCGTTTAAATCCGGTGCGTTTCTATTTATTTTAACTCTTATTATTCTCGAGAATTTTTATTCATGAGCTTATTTTTAATAATGAAACAAAGTAATCATTTTCAACATTGAAATAATTTATTACAAATATATGTAAAACATAAAAATCACATGGTTTTTGTACAAGTACAATATTTACACGGTAACTTTAGGCACTCTTTGGGAAGCACTTTGTGGCGAAAATGGCTTTTATACGTTTTACATCAAGCTTCTTTTTACCTCATTACTTCTGTATAATTAATACCATTTCATTATCTTATTAGTTAATACGAAAAGGAACACATACCACTATCTTGCAGAAACAACACAGTTTATCATGGACCTGCGTCACATCAAACATTCAGTCGAATGCGAATATGTAATCGTTTTATCGTTTAGGATTAGTAGACTGTGATTAACTACCGAGATCGCTCTATTCAATGACTAGGTTTAGAGTTTGATTTATTGAAATAAAAGCGTCACAAATGTTATTGCAACTATCCTGAGAATTTAGTCCTTGAGTAAATTAATCGTTGTTACTAAACCACTATTCAAGATTTACACATATCATTCCTTGAATTTAACTTAAAATTAGACATAAAAGCGCAAATTCCATCTTAAATAAAGGTTCATTTGAATATCACTAAAGAGAAAATAAATGCCCTACACAAACTGAGATCTGTTATATTTCTCTTACATTACAATTATACACTAAAGTCACTGAAATAGTGAAAAACAATTATATGTACACTAAAGCTTTGGTACTAATGATTTTGTGACCATTAATGGGCATCAGTATCCAACAAATAAAGCACTACATGGTACACTTTTTATCATTAAGCGTTTGAAATATATTTTTCAATATTTTAAAGAAGTACTAGGATTTCTTTAGATGATACGTCAGAGCAATTTACATTGAGTATTATACCAACAATGCAAAAATTGTGTCATTTTCAACTGCATGAAAAAAAGTTACATCCGAAAAAAATAGAATCTTCCACTTTGGAACACGTTGTTAAGAATTGAAAATGAAATGAGAGTTTGAATTAAAAATGATTTACTGAATTGTTCATTTTGTACTGGTGGCAATACACTGACAGGTGTAAAGATTCCACTGTACTGAGTCTGTACGTAATGTCTTGTCTAATGCAACTTGGCCGCTAAGTTACAACATACTACTAGATCCTAGTCAATAGGCTAGTTCAGCGCCCCACGGTCGGTAGGGTTTAACTGAAGACTGTCCAAGAGCAGAAGATGTTGGTGGACTGTAACTGTGAGCACCAGAGGGCGATAACATCGGTACAGAGTTCATACCGAGGCTGCTATGAATGCTGGGAAATTGCGAGTGCATGTACTGACTGTGAAGTACTCCAGATGAACTTGAAGTGGTTGATGTCACTGAGGGCATTTGTGGAGCTACACTGCCTGCTGCCGGAAGTCGCATGTGCGCAGCCGTTTGGGCATGCGGGTGGGAGTCAACCAAGGAGGCACCGTGTTGACTGGTGACTGTTGGAGGGTGGGGAAGTCTGGATACTGAATCTGGAGGACAAGCAGACGACGTGAGACCTGAAGTGTGGTGTGGAGCAGTCAATGACGTCAACTGATCCTGAGACGCAGAATGTTGTGACGCAGAAATCATGTGAGGAAGTGACGACATAGCACTTCCTGTCCCGTACTGTCCATGAGCCATGGATCCCAGTCCAGAGCTGAGACCCGCTCCAGGATGGTGTGCACCCATTCCCCAGCCCTGACCGGGCAGGTTAGCCTTCTGGACTTCTCTCTGGGCACTGTAACACTGTAAATGGCTCATGAGGCGCAGACGTAGTGGGTCCTGGATGTCCATGCCCTCGCAGGTGACTAGGTATCTAGCGACCTCGGCGGCACACTCCCTGAAACCAACGCTTCTGTAGTCCATCGCCAGAGCGGTTGGGTCAATGTTGTAATTGTTCAAACCTGGAAATACACAAGGTGAAATGATGTTAAATTTTGTTCATCAATTGCATAGCAGTCCAAGAGAGTAAATACTTAAATGGGTGCACAATTGTGCATCATCTCAGGTTACATATTAATTTTGGAAGCAATAGTAATTCCTGTTTGCAGAATGGAACATTTTGTCCTCTATTGAACATGCACAAGATGTCTGGATTTTCAAGATGTCTTTGGATTTTCAGTCGGTAAAATACAGTACAGTTTTATTTCGTAGACAGTTTTATGCACTGTGTGCAATCGTTTGAACTTCTAACATTGGTCAAATGCACATTACAAAATGCACACCATTGCTAGCTTTTAGAGGAATCTTTGCTTATTTTCTTACATTATCAATGCACTTCAACCATCTTAATACGAAATCACTTAAAATTGGCAGGTTTCACTTGACATGTCATGCACGCTATGTTTGACCAGCATACTTTAAGACACAGCGCATGATAAAGAGTCCATCTCTCTCACGGTCGTCATTCACTCTTCAGTCGGAAAACCATGACAATTGATGCTTATCACGTCCGTTTAAAAAGTCCCATTATAACATTAGGCTTTTTCGTTCTCATACAATAAATGACAATCTAGTGTCAAATGAGTCGAATTTGATTCATTAAACCAATTTGCGACACATTCCTTGAGCATAACCTATCTCTCAACTTAAATGGGCAATTTCAGCTTAGAAATGTTCATTTATATTTTCTCATTGATTGCATTTTTTCGGCGTTGCAAAGACTAACATTCATCGTTTATGGAAGCCTTGATTTTTACCCTTCAATGGTGCCTTTAAATTTAAACACTTGAAAGTGCAAATATTTTGCAGATTAGGTTACTGCTTAAAATTGAAAGACGAAAATATCGCATAATTTCTTTCCATAAATTTTTGGTGCGTCAGAAAAACCGTGAGAAAAATGCCTCGTAGGTCAACAACTTAAAACTAACAATCTCCCATTTCCTTCTATTAATTTCACTTTGCTCTCATTTTTTACACCTGGTTGAACTTAAATCTATTCAGTCATCATGTACGCTCATAAGCATTACATCCTCGAGGTGCCCCTCCAAAGGGAGCTTGATAATATCTCAATTTTCTCCAGGGAGGGGTTGTTTGCCCCTTTCTTTCATCCTATTACAATGGAAGGGTGATGTTTATTTCCCTATTTTCTATACCAGTGGCTTTTGGCTATTGACTACATCCTGGGAAATCAAATATATTCGTGTAAAATTCCAGGGAGAATTTCGTAAAGTATCACGAGGCGTTGCCTAGTTGGGTTACTGCATTATTTTGGTTTGCGACATCAATTTGAAATCACAGTTCTACAAACTGTGATGTAAACTTCATTTAACATAATTCTCTCTAGCTGGATAACATTCAATAATTTTGTTGCATATCATATTGAATTTTTTTCTTAACTATACAATTTGTACATCGCATAGGCATGTTCAACCCTATGGGGAAATAGTTGAAAGCAATGGCAGTAGAGAAGCCACATTCATGTGACTATCTAATCAATTTTGTGACATACCACACAAAAATGACCCATAGAAAATTGTGAATACGCGAGATACGAAGTCCACAACTTTTGTGGAATCCCTGAAAACCTTTACTCATCACCATCTATCACACAAGGCAATATGACAACAACAGGTCAAGACCTCATATTACATAGGGGAGCCCCATTTATATAATTTGAGATAATTTGTTCCTCAAATCAGGCCTTGCCACATTACCCCTATATTTGCTCAGAGAGATGGAAGTTCCATTCACAGTAATTTGCTATTTTGTCATTAAATTCGCCACTGAACATGCATTTTCCAACCGTCACTTCCCATTGTCACGCTTTACGGGTGTCATCACATTATCAAACACAACTGAGACTTAATACAATTTTCTTTCACCAATATGAGAGTGATACCAAGTACTCTATTATTCCACTGATATTTACACCCAAGACCTTTTTTAATCTTTACAACTATTTACCTAATTTGGCCACTTTTTCACAGCTATGGAAGAAAATTCCTTGCCTCGTTAGGCTCCTCTTGGGAGAACATCTTGAAAATGCGTTTTTAGCGTGAGAAACCTACTCGTCTGAGACTATCTACCCTTGTTGCATCCCCTCCCAAACCCCTTTTCCTTTTGTGGATAGATCTGATAGATTGTCATTCTTCAGGCTTTTCTTATCTTTAACCCATTTGGCATAATAATGCATAATGGAAATGTGGACATCATGGGTTGAGTTTCACAAAAGAATTTTTGTTCAGGTTGATTCGCTTTAATTAATGGGTAAGAAAGGATTAAAATTGTGTACATTTTTACAATAAACTAAGATGGTCTTCTATGGGAATTCCATGGGAAATTTTGATTTGTTAACATCAGCAACCTGGTAATCAGTAATCAACTATGGCCTTATTCATATCACAAAAAAATCTAAATTTCTATTGTCCACAAATTAGATAACAGCTACCAAATTATTAAATTTATGTGCAGGCCCATCTACTTTTTGTGAAAATGTAAAGAAGAAATTTACACGAATTATGAGATGTCAAAAGCAAACAAAACAATCAAGTTTTAATGGGCACGTCAGGCAAGTGTCACCGATGACACTCAATGTGTAATCCTTGCATGCATCAGGTTTGTTAATTCCTACTTGAAATCAAGGTAAATCACTTTGCAATAAGTACCCTCAGTACCCTGAGATACACTAACACATACCCACGTGTGTGACGAGGTACATCTCTCAGTAGTGTGGGAAAATTACTCATGTATGACCACCTCACTTCACTTTTTCATACCATTTCATACCAAACATGGATGTGCGTAGAATATCATTTTCATTTTCAAGGATATTGAAGTAATAAAAACATACCATGAATAATGATGTCTAAATATGAGATGGTATTAAAACCCAATTAATAATTATTATTCTTATTCAGGCTTAAAAAATCAACAACAGCCTTCTGAATTTAAGAAATAGTGACTGCATGAGGCTTGTGCGTATGTATGCAAGGTACACGTGCACACATCACACTAATACTGGCAGCCTACCTCCCCCCCCCGAAAAAAAAACAGGATAATAACGGGATTTTTACATGTACTTGCGTACTGTAGGTACATTTGCCTTTTTTGGTCAAACATCCTCTTAAACTTTACATTATGACTTTTTTGTTTGGATCTTACGGGCTTCCATACACAATCTTCACTTGCATGCCGAATTGTGTTTTGCTCAATAGGGGTTAACCTTTGAAGTTCACAGATAGAATCTAAAAACAGGGAAGATCCCACTTATTATTATGTGGTAATTATTATACTGTCACACGAGATGTAAATATGTGTTTACACTCCAACACTTGTCATTTTTTGGCTTGAAGATGTGAACATTTCAATACATGTTGTTGCCTTGTTGGTCGAAAAATTCTTGGCATTGCAGCGTTTTTGACAATTTTCCCAAGGTGTTATGGAGCCCTCTTAATTTTGATCAATGTCATTTACTTCTTCAAATTGTTATTTTCAGGTATGCAAGAATTTTGAACAATAAATGGAAGTGGTGAAATGTGATACCAATCTTAGGGTACCTAATGATGGTAGGCCACCCAACCATCAGCAAAACAAACCCTCGAGAGTTTTCCCACGGTTCACCAGTAAGTCCAGCCCCCTTTCCCTTAAGGACCCCTGGTAAACACCCCAAAGCCCCTGCATCTTGCCCTTTCCGTAGGACACAGCTAAGGGTTAGGGTACGCCACAACCCCAGCCTTCTCTTGCACCCGAAATGCACCCCTCCAGAACCAGTAACCTTTTCTCTCGGGGGTCCTCTCACCCTTTCTACTCGGAGAAGCCCACCCCGCAGTGTCCAGTAGCTCTTTCCCAGACATACCCGCTTGGAGGTCGGGGTAGCCTTACACCCCCTGCTGCTGGGAACATGCTTACAACATGCCTGTTACTTGTGGGGCAACTGACAGTGGTTTATTTTTCCCTTTCTTTTCCCCGTCTGTAATCTTTGCAAATGTTTACTAAATGGCGCTGCACTGTAACCACTTAATTAACTTTGACAGGTCGTGTCAAAACTAGAAATTGTGATTTATTTTCTCAGAATATAAATGGCTAAATTTAGAATACAAAAATCACTCTTCAATGCAGAATATTAATTGATTTAAAATACAAAAATACTCCTTTAGATCATTTCTACTTATCTGTTTTTATTGTCGTTTACTATTTATCAAGTATCTACTTTATCTTTAACTATAAGTTTCAAGATTTAAATTATTTTACCTTTCTGGTGGAGAAGTTTAAGGTGATCCACCGTCATCTGGAGTATTTCTGCCTTTTCTAGTTTAGCTGATCCTTGTTTCTCAAAAGCTGTTGGCACCAACCTCCTTAACTCAGCCAATGAATTGTTAATTCTGTCCCTTCTACGTTTCTCAATAACCTGAAAAAGTGAAATGTCAGTTAAATATTAAAAGAAAAATATATTTTAATTGCATTGCAAATTTATATTTGTGAAAGTTCCCATCCCCATTTTACTTTGGAAAATAATTCAATTAAGTTACTTGTTGAATTATCTGTTTAGGTCATTTTAATATGTTATTACTTCACTTACCCCTCTCCTCTTCTTTCTATCTGTGCCTCCACTCTGATGACTTTGAGAGGGAGAACTGAAAACAAATTACGAAACACGTTATAAGATTGTCTTCAAGTAAACTGCGAGTACCTACTCATTCTCTGATGCAAAATTATCAATTATTTTGTCGTGGATTGATGCAAAAAATGGGATAAAATTTTTTTAAAAAATCTGTATGTTCTTAAAAAGTAGTGCAACTTTGTAGTTATCTCTATTTTATTATTATTATCCCCCCCCCCCCCCATGTTGCTGACATGAGGGTAATCCCAGACACGTGTCTACCTCTGGTGGTGAGTGTTTGGCGCACGCGCCCGACTCAACGCCAGCGTTTGAGTACACGTGCACGTGCGTTAGTTACATGTATATGTTTACATGTCATAATCGTCACTTTATGTTTACATGTTACACATCAAAATAGCAATTCAGGTGATAATTGAAGGCTCACATGTTCACGTACTTTCAGTTTGCCAATAAGAATTTTAACAGTTAGCCTAGTCAAGTTTACATGCTTAGTTACATTATTCACAAGTTGCCATGTTAATTTTTCTTCGCAGGGTGAAATGTATATCATTTTGCGTTAATGGGCTAGATGGACTAAGAGATTTTGGTGCGTGCCACCTAGTGTATATAATTTCTTATATAATCTAATGTAATATGATAGCTCCATCTGCAATATTATCCCATGACAGGGCTGCGTCAAGCCTTCTTATTGGTGCAATTTAAGTATGCTTATTTCGGATTTAATAATTTGCAAGTGAGCTTTTGCATTTTAGCCCGAGCTTACCTCTTTAGAGGTAAGCTCGGGAAAAATATTTCGAGCTTACCTCAAACCAGGTAAGCCCGGTAAATTAAATGCAAAAAGTTCGGTAGTGAAAAACACGTGACGCACTTTCCTCATAGTGATTGGCTGCAAAAGCTGCGTCTAAAAAATGGCTTCGTCTGCTAAACGCTTTGCACATTTTACCGACAAAGAATTGCAACAAAAACTACTAGATTTACAAAATAAGAACACATTACAAAATGAGAAAAAGGCAGAGAAAGCATTCAAGTCATTTCTAGCCGAGTCTGGAGTAGAGAATTTAAACTTTTATGAATACACAGAGAAGGAATTGGATTACCATCTTGGTCATTTTTGGTTTGGTGCTCGAACAGCCAAAAAGGAGAAATACAAGACTGGTTCACTAGAAACTCTTAGGTATGGATTAAACAGGGCACTGAAACGCTACGGACATGAATTTGATATTACTAGAAAAGAATGCACAAGTTTCACCAACTCCATCAAGAAATACGAGGATGCAATGGCTGAATTGAAAAAGTGTGGAAAAGGTTTCGTCCAAAATATCAAGGAAATTCCCACTGCAGGTCAGGATTTTCATCATATTTAGCAAGTTAAGTATATTTATCAATTTTCCATTTCAAAACATTTCCCAAAAATTGGTCCAAAATACATGTAAAAATTCCCAAAACTTAGCTGAATTTTCACTTTCTTCGAAAATTTTGTCTTCTGCTACAGCCTCGTTTCAGATCAGGTCGATTAAATGTAAACAAACATTTTTCGCGACTTTAACCACGAAATTACACCACTTAAAAATACATGTAGAATTAATCCTATCTGTTGCATAAAGTTGAAGAACAAATAGTTTAAAACATAAAAACCTCAATAATGATCTACCACATTACATATCTTTATTGAAAATTTAAAAACAAAGTTGTCCCAAAATTTATAAAATTTTACTGTGACACCAATTTAAAATGTCACTTTAATTGCTTTCCAGATCTTCAGAAAATATACAAATCTGTTCATCTAGACCCAGAACGTGCACCAATACAACTTCAAAATAAGGTGCAAATGGATATTCGCTATTACTTTGCCAGACGTGGTGGAGAGAAAATGTATGAAATGACCAAGACCACCTTCAAAGTCTTTACAGACCCCAATACCTCTCTCCCCTATGTACGAAGAGTCGAAGATGAAGAAACCAAAAATCACAAAGAAACAGATGGTAATGTCGACTCTGGTTTTATGCCAGAAATACCCAATAACAAATATTGTCCAGTGCAGTCCTACCTCACTTATATCTACTCACTTGATCCAAAGAAGGACTTTCTGTGGCAAAGACCAAAACTCAAAGAATTCCCTGCAGATGGAAAAGGTGTTTGGTACGGCCCCCATCGTCTTGGACATAACACTCTGGATACATTCATCAGCACCTTAGCCAAAAAATGTGGCTTGGAAAAAGAAGGATATACCAATCACGGTTTAAGGTCTGCAGCTATCAACACACTTGGACGTAAAAATCACTCAAATAAGAAGATCATGTCCGTATCTGGTCATAAAAGTGAAGCTAGCCTTACCATCTATCAGCGTGTAAGTGATGAAGAAAAATTGCAAATGGGGTTCGACTTGGGCAAGAATTTACTGGATGAAATTACACCACCATTGCTATCACTACCAGGAGCTAATGCCAAAGTTGACCCTACACCAATGCTGGCATTACCACCACCGAATGCACAAATACAGCCTACAACCCAAATGGCATTACCAGCACCACCAGTAGTACCAGAAATTATTGTGCAAAATAAGGAAAATGTCCAGCCTGAAAATGCATTGATCCCATTTGAAAGTGAAGATCCAACAGGTCAAGACACTAATAACACTAACTTTGATTTGATGCAATTATTAGCAGATACCGAAACAGACGACCAATTGGTAGCATTTTCCCAACAAATACAGACCTCAACAAATAATGAAGCCATGACCAGTGTATCTAAACAGGGAAAAATAATTAAAAAATCGAGCCCACAAATTCCTCAATTCTTCTCTAATTGTAAAATTGCCGGCAACATTACTATAAACTTCAACAAGTAAATGTTCGACAAATGCAGATAAAGCTTCAAAGTTACACACGAACTATTTAACATAAAACAAAGATTATTGTGACATTATATAATCCTATGTTTTCAAGAAATTTCATATATTATACTTGTTAAATGTTGAAAGTTATCAAAATGTTTACAAGCAGAAATAAATACATGTATTGAATGTTATGAAACAAAATTTGCCTTTATTTCTTACAGAATATTTATTTTTTAAAATTAATACCATGAATATAATCTACTATCAAATACGAGTCGAATGAGGTGTTACAAGCCTAGGTTAAAAATTTTTTTCCAAAAGTGCACAAAACGACCACAACCAAAATATGCACAAACTGAGAATATCACGAAACTATGCACACAGTCATGTTCTACTCTTCAAGTGATTTCGTTTGATATGTTACACCATCAAATTATTTTCAAAATTTCAACCATTAAGTGCATAGTGAACAAAAACAGTGAAAGTGAATGTGTCATGGGATAAAGCCGTCACACAATGCTTTGTCGGTAAGTCCAAAATAAGCTTACCTCAGGGTGGTCAAGCCTGGCTTACGAGCTTACCTGGCTAACACTCGGTAAGCTCGAACCAGGCTTGACCAC
>JBCAUI010507195.1:0-12836 GCA_038406195.1 Haplosyllis anthogorgicola | reverse complement strand
TTCACAGTAGAATACTTACAGGCATTATTTTCCTCATGAAGTTGGTATTAACAAAGTTTTCCAGCTTGTCAGCTGTGTTGTCACTCAGGAGGAGGGATTTGGCAATATCTGTCATACTTATAGCATCACTTGAAGAGTCAGGAACCTCTTCACCTTCAAAATCCTGAATAACAAATACATGTAGTAATTTGTGCAAAATCCCTTTTTACATGCATTATATTCAAGAATATTAAGTAATATGAAGTCATTTTTAATTGAATTTGAAGGAAGTTTGAAGGAAATAAAATTATTTGAAGGAATTAGTGATTACTTACTTGTGTTACAAACTCAGGATTATCCTGACAGAAGCATGGGTGTAAACCAGATATTTGTGTGTACACATTCCTTTTACTAGGTTTCAAATCCCACCCAGTCCATGTTGCAAGATCAGAGATCTGAGACTGAGTGAGGAACTGATCCTTGAATTGATAACCAACTTCAGGCTTGCTTCTTTTCTTCTTTGAGGGGGCCTGGATCAGTTTGCTCTCTGGTGATGATAAACGTATGGGGTTGTCACCTAGAAAACTGACAGTTGATGGTTAATGATCTGTATTCGTCCGTATTCGTTGTGAATACAGAGCATTTTTGGAAAATACACATGGAAAATTCTTTTACTTCTTTCTACACTACATGAAGCATATAATTTACATGCAATTGACACTTTAGAATGTCATATTACTATGGATATGTATTTTTACATTTAAATATACTTGGGCCTAAGTTTTGCAACCTTTTCTGCACATGGTTTTAACTTTTCAACAAAGTTTTCAAACTTTTCACATGGCAAGTTTTACAGTGAAATATTACAATAAGTAAGGATAAATATTACATAAAATTTGGTCAAGTTAGTCTCTGATATATGATGTTTAATACTAATACTTACTAGTATCCCCAGATCTGTTTGAACTCCTGAGTTTGTAAGTTTTCCTGACACTGCCAAACTTTCCCCTCCCAGCCTTGTCAGCCATTTTGGGCCCCCTGCTTTGAAATGGGTCAACCCCATGTCAAGTTTGTGATGTCACTTCCTGTTAGGTTGTTTCCAAGTGAAATGCGCATGTGCAAATGTGAATATGGATGAATACGGTTCATTATGCCGTACCTGTGACGTAAAGACTCAAGACAGAAGGAGATTGGCTCATGACAGAGTCTCAGGCTGTAACCCCTCTGTCTTTAAACTAATGGAGATTGCGCTAGGTTTTATTTTTCGCGGACCGATAGATTTCTATTGTCGTGGGGGGCATTAAATCTCAAAACATCCGGGACTTGGTGTAGCGGCGCGAAAAAATGGTGGAAGGGAGATTTGTTTTATAATTTCAGGAAGGTTTGTATTGATTTAATCAAATTTGAACAATTATTAGGTAGCATTTTATTAGGAATGGCAATAATGACATATTTGTGTATACGTTAGTAATGTGTATTAAAAGACGTACTTATCGATCTACACAAAAATGAACGAAAGAACTTCAAAGTTCATCTCATTTGTTATCATGATGATAACAGTCGAACATGTTGCCCATTTAATTTTTTATCAATCTCCGGTGTGTAATTCTATTCTTGTGAAATCTAAATACCTTTTGTTAATGACAGTGAGGTTCGTAGTTTTAATTTCATAAAGTGGATGTAGAAACTGCGTTTTTGGAGGAAAGTAGAAATAGAGTTAAGAAAGTGAAATTCAAATGAGACTTTTAGTTATACAAATTGTGTACAGATGATAGAGGCTCGTCGCCGGTTCTTGGACAGCACTAGTTCTCGGACACCGAGACACAAATTGATTGTTAATTGCTTGTGGTTAAACGATCCCATAATGAATTACACTTTAAATTAAAGAGACACTCTTTAGCAAGTTAATATGTTCCATTTACATGGGTTAGTTCCCTGGGGCATTTATTTATGAGTCACTTTAAGTGAGGAGTACATGGTGGAAAATAATGAAAATTTGGGGTCTTAGCACCACTGCTAAGCCAGAAGTCAGATTTGCTAAGGTTGTGGCAATTCCATGAAACTCGTTTCTTCTGTTTTAGTTTTATTATCATAACAATGTAAAAAGCTGTTAAAGTATAAATAAATGATAAGTTAACTTGAAATGGTTTGGGGATTTTTAATGACTTCACAAAAATAGTCCAAAATTTATGAATGGCACTAGTTCCCGGACACCTGTATGTTTTTTCTTGTTAATTCCTGAAATATTTCTATCCCGTATGCATATTGTACTTTATATCACAGCTGGCAATTAGGGTTGTCAGAAATCATCAGAATACTTATCTTATTTAACTTACTACAAAAATGCTATCAGATTAAATTATGGCTGTGCTATTTGCAAATTTCATGCCAAAAATTTGGTGGAAAATGCATCTGGAAACACAAAGTTTGTGTATGGGGTTACACTTTTAGTGAGAAAGGCCTGGGCTTATTCCTGGCTATTAATATGTAGTGTGATATCATTTGAAGTTGTACAAATACACAATGATAATATATCTTGAGTCTTGAACATGATTAGAGGGCATCTGAGAACCCACTACTAAGCATCCTAGAACTTCCAACTCTGTCCAAGAACCCATGACTGACTTTTGGGTACAAAATTAGCAATTATTTCTTTAATTATTGTCATAAACCAGGTATGTATATATATTTAGTTAGTTAGGAGTATTATCCATTAACTTACAATAGGAAAAGATTCTATGTCAAACACAGAATATATGGTGAGCATTTAGGTCTTAGGTGTCTGAGAACCGGCAACAAGCCTCTATAATGAGTTGCATTAAAATATCATACCCGTTGAGTGTATTTCTTTTCAATTAATGTAATATATTTGAGTAAATCTCCAATAAATATCACCTGCTAAAGCTTTGTTTTATTTTCAGAATTAAAATTGACAGTAAAAAGATAAATTCATTATTCTTACATTAAATCTGTCTCAACATCACAAATCTCGCTGACATTGGAAATACTAGATCAAAGTATCCAGTAACAAATATAAAATGGAAATAACTCCAAATAACAATTTGTAATAAATAGTAACATTTTACAGATTTTCTGACAAAATAATTTCATTTTATATGGGTTTTCTTTCTTCAAAATTCATTAAACATAATGAAATTCATTATGTATAATGAAATTCATTAAATATTATGAAATTCATTATCTTTGAGGGTGATCCCTTTCTGATTAATAGGTCCGAAGTTTTAAAATCTATAACAGGGCAGAGTTTTATAATAGGGACAAAGTCCCAAGGGCTGAAGGCTGCTATATACTCTTATGTGACACAGATTTTGCAGTGCCTCTAGTGGCAGGAGTGATGACTACAAATGGCTGGTACAAAATACCATAAACATAGTAGTCAATATATTTTATATTTTACTTTTTTTACCAACAAAAATTAGTCATAAGTCTCATTTTATGATATAGAATCTGTACAACAATGTCACTGAGCAAAATATAACCAAAAAAGAGTCAAAACACACAGCTTATTTTCACCATGTTAAGTCAATGGACATGCAGCAGCACCTCTGGTGGTGGTAGGTGGTTTTCTGTGTTACAGATTTTGGCTAGCCTTTATCTCTTATTCCCTATTATGAGACTCTTTGAACAGGGGTACCAGTGGTCATAGAAAAATGGTTGTGTGCTGGTCCTTTGAGGGTTGCCACTGATTTTATCATTTAACAACTTACATTTTCTCTTCTAAATAGCTTAACCTTCAGAAGGATTAAGATGTTTTGCTTTTTATTCTAGACGTCTTCAAAATGACAGTGGCTGAGCTTCGGTTGGAAGAGACCACACATTCCGAATTCCTTACTCAGTTAACTCAATCGAGGTTCGAGAGTGCAGATGATTTTTTGAAACATCTGTTAGATATTCAACGACTTGCCTGGTAAATACACCTGTATAATGCTACTTTCGTTGTTATTGGTGTGTTTAGTGTGTTAATTTTTTTTGTATTTTTTTTGTTGTTGCACACATGGCCTATTAAGCGTTGAAGCATTTAGTTGATGTTGTACTTGGTACCAGCTTGCATGTTGTCATCGTACACAATTACAGAACACTTCACTTACGGAGAAAAATAGTAATATTTATTTATGTACGGTTTTTATGAAATGTAGGAGTTCCATGATAAAAGACCGGCAAAGTTGTCCACGCACACTGGGCCACGATGACAACCGCACCAGCCATGGCACCGAACCACAGAACATTACGCTGGACAAAAAGATGCCAAGTCAAAGAGAGGACAAAAAAGTAAATCAATCAGAAAAAGTCAGTAGGAAACGAATAAATGAGGGTTCGAAAGAAGAAATAACAGGTGACAAAATAAAACGAGAGCCTGGTGGATGCACTGGTACAGGTACTGCCGATAATGTAGACAAAGAAATTCCCATGTTGGACTTGGATGTTAGTGAAGCAGAAGCAGAAAGTGATGAGGCTTATACTTCTGAAGAAGCTGGTGAGGCTGATGATCTAACGGATGGCACTGATGACAGTAAGATAATGTTTACAATTTGATTTCAAATTCATGTGTCTTTTTCTATTTCATTGAGCTGTTATGCAAAAATATTTCCGTTGAATGACCATTTTTCGGAGAAATGTACAGTATATGTCCAAATTATAGCACTTGCACTAATTATGGTGCACCCCATTTTTTTTTAGGTGATTTACATTTTTATTTTACTCACAGTAGCACTTTTACCAATTACATGTCAGCAGAGGCCTCTATTTCTGCCCTACTTCAACAGTTTCAGAAGTTTGGGAAGGATAATTTTGTCACTTAACTCCACACCAGCATAAAAAAGCTCATGTTACCAAAATTACACTATTTAGTGTTGATCGAAGTTAGAAAAGCAAGAAGTCTGCCTCGTCAGAAATTGGTTCCAATTGTTTTTTAAATGAGCTGCAGACTGAAAAATATGTTGATTGTGCATTCGCCATGATTTGGACATTTATGGTATATGTCAAGCTGATATGTTTGAATGGCATGTTTGGTCCAATAAGTAATGTTTCTTGGTAAATTAATGGACTGCTGGTGAGTCTGTATGATTCTGACATGTTTTTATTCGCTTTGCAGAACCAGAAGAAGGCATTGATTATGATGTGCAGAAGCTAATATGTAAAATGTGTGATCCTCCGAAATCATTAAAAAGACTGTGCAATTTAAAGCGCCATCTCAACCTTCACTGTGGAGTGTTCCGTTGTTCCGAATGTGCGAAAAGGTTCGATCGAAAAGAAAGGCTCGAAGTGCACAAACTTAAACATACCAAAGACACAAAGCCTTTTCCATGTAGAACATGCGGGAAGTCATTCACCAGGAAAGAAGGATTGGTCAAACACAGGCGGGAGTATCACGACGTCAAATTTTCGTGCAACTTATGCCCCGCAAAGTTTGAGGAAAGAGCACTGCTCCGGCAACATTTAACATGTGAACATCCCGACGGGCGTTTCAGATGCTCAAACTGCCGCACACAGTTTAAGAAAAGCAGCAGTTATCATACTCACATAAATGTTTGCAAGTCGTCAGATCCAAAATTCAAATGTAAGTTTCCCGGCTGCAACAAAGTTTTTAACACTAAAAGCCTGTTAGACCAGCACAAATCCAAACATGAAGAGCCACAACTGATTTGTGATCACTGTGGCAAGACATATAAATGGATGTCAAGCTACAATGCACACCTCAAAGCAGCACACACTAAAACCGTCAATAAAAGGGATCCTTCACAAGGCAGAAGTGAAAACGATGACATTCACGCAAAGGGATTTCCCACAGCAATTGGACTAAATGTGACAGGGCCACAACCACCGATCACTATCAGTCCTAAAAGTCGTGAACAAATGGAATATACTTTTATGCAACCCTTCGAGATAATTCCACAAACTGAACAAGAAACAGATTCCAACATTCTTCCGGGAGGAAACTTTTGGCAGCCACCTGTTGACATAGACATTGTTGCTCCTGTTAGTGAAATCCCACCAAACCAAGGGCAAATATTGATGGAAATGTCTCCGTCAGGTAGAGACGGACTCGGACAGTATGCACATGGATTCAGTCCCAATCTACCTCGATGACCTGCATAGACCTCTTTCAAAGCAATCGTCCGATGTACATGTTGTCTACAAACTTTACTTTCATGCAATATATTGATGTTTCAATCTTGTACATGTACCTGCAAACGTGGCAAGGCTGCTGGTACACATTCTCACGTTGTACAAAACCATGACAGTTTATTTTAATGAGGGCACAATTTATAATTGAAATTAGTGAAAACTCTAAAGAAAATCTGCTACATTTCTACAAATTAAGTTACGTTTAATTAGAGATCAGATCTCGCAGCTTTGGTCAACTTACACATGTATATGAAATTATAACGAACGAATACACGAATGGTTAATTATTCTAGAACGAATCACTTACTGTCTGCACAAAAAAAAATCCACGTCAACTATGTACATCTGGTGCAGTATGTTATTCATATATATTATTGTACATTCGAAAATAAATCCTCTATGCCAATACGTGTATAGCACTGGATAGGAATTTGTTAATTAAGTGTGTTGACAGAATTTACAAATTACAAATTAATAACAAACCATTTTAAACCGTATCTTTAAAGGAACAATTTGTACGTATTTCAGGCAATTTTGTGAATGAATCAACCAGTGTTGGTCTCACTGTTTTCAATTCTAACATTCTGTACGGACATTTAAATTCATAAATGACATTAATTACAACAGTCATGTTATAAGTAAAGTACAAAATATAACAGTATTGCAACAGAAAGTCTTCAGCTTTACAACCAAGAGATCGCACTACTGTGAACATTGTAGAAACAAATATTCAATATAATTCACATTTACCTTACTCAAACTCCCCTTACAACAACAAACGTTGCAATACCAAACGACCAGTACATTTACTGTGCCCAGGTGAGGAATGGATACACCAGAAAAATGAAAGATATTTACATCTTTGCAACAATTACCTGATTATCTGATGATGCCTGCCTTTTCGTGATGGTCTTCATCGAGTTTCATAATAACTTTACAACACAAAAAATGCTAAATACGTGTCACAGAACAATATGCAGAATGTCGAATTTTCTCGGAAATAGTTGGGAGTTTATGGAATGTTAAATGAGTACTTGTAACAGAAGTTGGCGTTTACGTTTGAACCATGAAATTGCATTTGATTTGATATTTTTCAATTTAATTACATTCCCCTTGTATATAAACGTGATTGGCTTAGGTCAAAAACTAGATTATACAACTACATGTACTCCCAACTAGTAAAATTACTGCGTGGATGTTTAATGCTTATTTTTACTCTGAGGCTACATTCTTTGCAGAGAAAGTACACTATTAAGATGTCCTTTAAAGGCCTTACTTAAATGGTCAGATGCATCGCTCACCCACTTTTACAAAGCTGAACAAAAATCTGTATTGTATTCTTACACTTGAATATCAACAAGCCTACAGAACGTTTCTTATATTCATTAGAATCCTTTCTGGTTAAAAGTGAAAAAGCGGTATTTCCGACACTTGAAAACTGCACGCACTTCAAAATATTGCTTATGGTGAGGTAGTACTATTACCCCCCTAGGCCGCAATTACTGACAGAAATGTCACCGGCATTATTTGTTTGTGACAATATGTCATAATGCTATAACAACATATATTATTAAATGTCTCACAGTAACAACAAGGTTTTCTATAACTGTTATAAAACTATTGATATACACTTGTCCCCGGATATATCGATATTTTTGGTGCTGCAAAATAGCATCGATATAAGCGGGATATCGATATAAGCGATATCGATATATCCGGGGAGGAGTGTACCTACTATTCAAATGATTCCTGCCAAACCTACATATATAATAGCATGTAAGTCATTTTATGTTTACATTAACATGTATATGAATCGAACAAAACAGCTAAATGCTATTGTCTATTCCTTTCCAGTGAAATATTAAAACCTTAAAAAGCGTTGTCATTACTGAAATAGTTAAAAAAAAGTGTAAATGTACTAGAAGGTACATTGTAATTCAACTAAATTCACCGACACAAAATGGCAAGAATTAAAAAGGAATTGTCATTGTGATTAACATCAGCGACATCAAAATGCTACACGATAGCATTACACATCAGCTTTAATTATTGTGGGACTTTCGATAAAAAATATACCTTAACCTTATTCATTTTTGTGCATGGACCATTTTGTAAATCACTGATGCCTAACTGTACAATTACTCACGGTAAAAACAATTAAATGTACAACTTGAACAATTTAAATTCATATGTTTACAGTATATATCTGTAAAACAAGGACCCTGTTGTATTCCCGTAAGTGGTTTACCAACACTATACGTACATGTATTTTAGATTATACCCGCAAAAGTAGTAAACCAGTCAAACAAAGTTAAGACTTCAGCACTATGAAGATTCTAAAGCATAGTTTATCATTCTTGTTAGAATGCACATGATAAAGTCTACTACTACATCCCACTACAGTAAGGATCTAATGATATCTTTCGTATTCACCGACTTATTTTTAGATCCACTTGATACTAATGAATCATACATATTTTTCTAATAGTATTCTACGTGTAATAAATTATGTATAGCACTATGTATCGTGTTTGCAATTGCACCTATTGAATATAGTATTGATTTAAAAGACCGAGTATTTATCGGGGTTGTTTATCTACCTAATAATTCATAGTTGCCTTACTATTATTTCCAAAGTTGGCTGCCCTACTCCCATTACAAGCACAGAAATTTGTTGCTAAATTTATTATAATACATAATCAGTTGCACACTAAGGTATGCTTTACCTTTTAGATCAATACTACACCTTGTATGAGTTATCAAGATAGCAAAAGCAGAGAATGCCATGCACTAACTCCTTGTAACTAAGCTCTAGATGAGATTACTAACAAGAGTACCCTCGATGCACACTGTCATTGGTTTTAGTTAATGGTTAAATTGTTTCATGCATTGTTCTGTATTTGTTTTGAATCATATCTATAATCTCACAGTTACTTTTTAGTCAAGAATTAAATAATTTGTATTTCTACGACCTCTTCAGCGTTAGAGTTTGAATTTTATCAAATTTGGTATCAATTACTCTGCGTTTAATTATGATACGATTTGTATATAACAGTGCACATGGGACCAGAAGTTTTCTACAGATAATTTACGATTTATGCATCTTTTGGACGAAATGAAAATAAGACATCAACGACCGACTCATCAGCCATTGTTGTCACATCACCAAGGTTGCGATCACCCACTGCAATCTTTCGTAGGACACGGCGCATGATTTTCCCAGAGCGGGTTTTTGGCAGACCTGGTGCCTCTTGCATGAAGTCTGGCTGAGCAAAAGGACCAATGTTTTTTCTCACTGAAAAAGTGAAAAATATGAAAAGTAAGTAAGTGGATTTACATGGAGTGCAAACTCGGTACAGTAATCATTTTAAATAAAATAACCAAAGTGGTCAACTTACCTAAAACTTTTAATTCATTAACTAGTGCATCACTGAATTCATGTCCCTGAAAAAGTATATAAAGTGGTATAAAATAATTCATGCTTCGGTCTTCAGTTGAAATTGAATGCATAGAGTTGAAAACCATTATTTATGCCTTGGTAATGTCGAGGTAAACTGCAGTAAAGTGTCAGCAGTAAGTGTGAAAACGTACTTTACCATTCAATAATTACTTACATCTTTAAGAGTGATGAAGCAGTACAGACATTCTCCCTTGATATTATGTGGATGCGCCACAACTGCTGTCTCCGCAACAGACGGGTGTTCAATCAGTGCTGATTCAACCTGTGCAGTACTCAGTAAATGACCAGAAACATTCAACATGTCATCAATTCGTCCAGTGATCCACAGGTATCCGTCAGCATCTCTCTTAGCACCTACAAAAATTACTTCATTACAATCTCGTCAGGTGCCTCGACGCTTCGCACGTTATTTACAAATTAATAAATACAATTAACGAACAAGTCAAAGTTGATAAATGAAATTGCTAACTGCACTTACCGTCTCCAGTTGTATAGTAGCCAGGGAATTTCTTGAAATAAGTTGTCTCGAATCTTTCATGGTTATTATAAACTGTTCTCATTATGCCTGGCCATGGCTTCTTGAATATCTGAATATTTTAATGAATAACTATTATTGTGACAAAGGAACGAAAAATAAAAGAAATGCAATGTATACGTGAAACGTCCTTAACGAAACTTATTTCAATATCTATGGATGATGCACAAAGTTGCCAACGAAAGAAAATCAAACAATTCCCAATATACACGGTTACTTACCAAATATCCTTCTCCCTCTCCTTCTATTAGTTTTCCTTCTTCACTTAGTAATTCTGGAACAACTCCAAAGAATGGAAATGTCTAAACGTAAAATAATATAAAATTAATTAATTCAGCAATATATTATTTATTATTTGATCCATTTTTAGACATGCGTGTTGTCAACGGTAATTTGTATAGATGATTTGTTATAAAGTGTCATAATGAAGTGTAAATTAAAACCACTTTGACACAAAACTACTCACAGCAGAACCTGGTTTGGTTGGCGTAGCTCCAGGCAGCGGTGTTACAACATGTCCGCCCTGCAATAATTGATAGATCCATAATAAAATCGCAGAAAAACTTACACATATTATCTTCGAACACAAATGCTACTGAATGGTGTAAAATTAATTTTCTTCATACTCACTGTTTCAGTCTGCCAGAATGTATCGACAACTGCACATCTGCCCTCACCTACAACATTGTAGTACCACAACCAAGCCTCTGGGTTGATTGGTTCACCCACTGTTCCCAGCACTTTAAGTGACTTTCTGCTGTGTCTGTAAACAGAAAGGGATCAAATCATGGATTAGGTTCTTAGCAATGAATTTTGAACAAACAAGCCTTGGATTTTTTTTAATTTTGATTAATTTGTAATGCAACATGCAATGTAGATCTATTCATACAGTAGAAATATCAATACACAAATTTAAACTGTACAGTAGAAATATCAATACACAAATTGAAACTGTAGTAAGTACATGTAGGTTAAAAATAATTACTTTTTCACGTGTTCATCGCCAAACTTCATCAGAGCTCTGATCGCTGTTGGTGCCGTGTAGAACTTTGTTACTTTGTACTTGTCACAGATTGCCCAACATCTGTCTGGGCCCGGGTGGAACGGAATGCCTTCGAACTAAAAACAAATCATTTGCTTTCACTAAGTTCAAAGTGCTAAAATACAGCTAACTGAAATATCTGCTTCAAAGAATAATTCGCGTATATTGAAGAAAGTCGCACCATTTTGTGGCATGGCTTAATGCATTATACTCACAATGATACCCGTGGCACCATTTGTCATTGGTCCATAAGTGATGTAACTGTGCCCTGTAATCCATCCCACGTCTGCGGTGCACCAGTAAATGTCATCTTCGTGGTAGTCAAATGAGTATTTGAACGTTGTGGCAGTGTAGAGCATGTACCCTGCTTGAGTGTGTATAACTCCTTTCGGTTTTCCTGTCGAACCACTGAAATCGCATACACAAAAATTAACTCTGGGGAATAACATTCAGTCCCTTTCCACAACATATCACAGTAGAACCTGTTTCAAGTGGAACCCTAATTTTTCAGGGAAAGAGGGCAAGGATGCTGTAAAAGGTATGCCACACAAAACAGGTAAAATAGACATGATTAGGATTAATTTTACAGTGACACTACCGTAAAAGGTACACTCCTCCCCGGATATATCGACATCGCTTATATCGATATCCCGCTTATATGGATACTTTTTTCAGCACCAAATTAATAGACCCTCATATTAATTGTTCCACTTATATCGATATCCCGCTTATATCGATGCTATAATCCTGCACCAAAAATATCGATATATCCGGGGACAACTGTAGGTAGGTACGTCATTAAAAGTGTCACTCAAAACAGGTGCTACTGTAACTGCCTTTGTGGATTTCAGAAGTGTCGGAATTTAAATATATGTCTCCTTGTCAAGATTTAAATATGCGACTTGAACTAACCAAGGTACCATTTGTGCTGAATATGAATATTTACATAGCATTTCAAAATTTCCAACAACCATGGTGTGTTGAACAATTTTTAGACCGACTGACAACCGACTGGTAAGTTTACCTCGTGTAGAGCATGAATAACGGATCTTCAGCATCTAGCCACTCTGGCTCACACTCGGTACTTGCATCCCTCATCAGATCTTGATACCACAAATCTCGTCCTGCCTTCATGTCAACCTAAACAACAGGCAGTAAAATGTTTGTTTATATTTTCATAAAGATCCGTTTGTAAAACCATAAAGATTCTAAACTACATGCTTCAACATAAAGTTCATAATTTATACCTTGCATATTGACACAATATATTTCACATGCACTTGTTTACCCAACTGTTAACCTTTAAGTGTAACATACAAATTTAAATTCGTAACGAAAACGGTTGAATTCTTATGCATATGTATTAATTCACCCGTAAATTCTTCGTTCGATTTCTTTTGAAATTGATATCAATTTGTTCCCTATCGGCTGTATCAACGTCACTCATGCAACACGTAAGAAACAAAAAACAGAACGGAGTTTGTCGAGCATTACAAGGTTCTGCTATCTCAAAATATAAATATACACTCCTCCCCGCTTATATCGATATCCCGCTTATATCGATATTTTTTCCGCGCCAAATTTCTTCCATTGACTCCAATGTTAATTGTTCCACTTATATCGATATTCCTATATCGATTTCCCCGCTTATATCGATATTTCCAACACAATAG
>JBCAUI010507184.1:0-12837 GCA_038406195.1 Haplosyllis anthogorgicola | reverse complement strand
GGGTGTGAGTGATAATAGGGAAAAATGATACGTTTGGGGAATTTGGCTTCTGTGGAGCTAAACTTCGCGCAGCGCTTATGGTGTTATAATTATTTCCTGCTCTCCAAATTATGGCCCTGTATTCTACAGTGAGGTGCAGTAAGCAAAATACGATATTAAATGTGAATTACCGAGCAATCCATGTATTTTAAAAATACTTTTTTGTCGTTTACGACTTTCAGATTTGGCTCCAAAATTCCTCAGGTTTCCAATAAAAACTGCGGTAGCACAACTCAAGGAGCGCCCTCACATTTTTCTCACATAGGCGAATTTATCTTAAGGTGGCGCTTGCTGTTTGTGGACAACAAACTTGTGTCACTTTGTCGAAAAAAAGTTTTACCTAAAAATAATATTTGTGCTTCTACCATAGGCAGGAGTATAATATAAGTTGTAAAAAAACATTATTTGAGATCGTAAACTTTGTTCCAACCGCTTCCAGGCCAATTCTAAAAATAAACTTGGTTTGATTGGTTAGTCAGCAAGCTATTTTTATCTGCGGTCTCATAGCAGGATAAAAGGCAAATTTTCATGGAACAAACTTACCATTCCATCTTTACTTTGGTAAGGACTGTTTGATTGAACATTTTACAATTTATCTAAAGTAAGTCGAAAGCAGTTTTCTTAGGAAAAAATACATTTAAGCTGTTCACAGGTATTGTTAAATAATACTGTCACAATTTTATATGTTTACAAATAAATAATTATTTTGATGACGGCACATAATATTTTGTGGTGAAATTGTGAGGTAATTTCTGCAAGTTGTGAAATTGTTCTTAACAGGCGCTGCCGTCAGCATAAATAGGATTATCGCGACAGTTACAATAACACAAAAATCATGGGGAAAGGTGTGAAGGAAGGAGCAAAAGCTTCGGCTGCGACCATTGATGTCTATGTTAAACTACCGAGTGGAAAAACAACACAGTTTGACTTGTTACCAAGTAATACGGTGCAGACAATTTACACAAGGATCTCAGGTATGGCTCAAATGGCTTGATAATAAATTATTTTTTAATATTAATTTTAGTTTACGCACAAAGGATTACTTTAGAACTCTACCAGCGCGTTTGGCACATCCATAACGCAACAAAATGTAGGGTTATGTTGGTTTATTACATAACGCTACTAGACCAGCGTTTCACAATTTAACGCTTGTTGTTGCGTTAAAGGATGGGAGCTAAGTTTATGAAAACGAGCTGTTAGTTGTAGCCTGCAACCTGACGGCTTGACTGAAAGTTGTTCAATTTTTCTAGAAAACAATTTTAGAACGTTTTGGGAAATAAAATAGATCTATCCATGCTGTGATATTGATGTGTATTGGGGGATCCAGCGGGTGCGCCAGAGGTGTCCCCCTCTCCCCCATACAGCCTTTATCTTTATGTTATTTTACTTATTTTGTATTTTTTTGCGGTTTTTGGTGATTTTAAGCAAAAACTAGGTATCAGTTTGGGCTCGCAAAGTTGGCGCCCCGCCCGTACGAGATTTTATGGATCCGCCAATGAATTGCGCATAGCGTGAAATTTCTTTGTTCCAAACTGATTTTTTCTCATGATTTGACTTTTTAAATTTTAATCTACATAAAGCTAAATTTAATTTTAAAAAGTGAGAATTTGAATTAAAATTATAATATAAATTACAGCAACTTTACCGGCAAGATTTGTCATCCTCATTTGCACATCCTTGTTTCTCATCACATGTTACATGTTACTTCATTGAAGACCAGCATTGGGAATTCTTTCTTTTTTTCACTGCATAAAGTGGCCACTGATATACAACAATGAAACGCATTCAAAATTATCAGTATTTAAAATAAATACATGCATTGAACATACATGTGCACAAACACAATACAGTTAACCCACACTCAATGTTCAACCAGTTAATCATGATAATGAACTTTCAATGAATATGTTAACAAATTATCATGAACTTTCAATGAACATGTTGACAAATGTCAAAGTCAATTTCGTTTAGTTCCGTTCATTTTTATCTCAGTAAAAGTTGTAAATATAATTATTTTAATTAAACAATTAAACAACACACCTCTTACCTTATTAGTAACTACACGTTTCAGGAGAATTAAGTCACCAAACAAGCAATGATGTCCTCAAAAACTACTGGTCATGGATCATTGATAAGTGCACATCACTAATTAACTTTAGATGTCACCTCAACTAAATAAATTCATGCTTCGGTTCTCTTATTTATTTTATTTTATTTTATTTTCATTTATTTTTGTTTTGTGCAAAGAAATTCAAAATGAAATGCTTGTTTTGTTTTTCTAGATGAACTTGGGATATCCGAAGATAGATTGCAAATAAAATACCAAGGAAAAGTATTGAATAAAACTCATTCATTGGGCTACTTAGGAGTTTGTAGAGAAACTATATTAAAGGCTGAGGTAATACTTACTTTCTCGAATTAATTGTTTACTAATTATTGAAATGAGAAGTAGGCGATTAACAATGAAACGGTTTAACCTATTAAATTCGCATTTAAAAAGTAGTCATTTTATTCCAAAACGTGTACTTGTTTTCCCCCATAGGTAACCGAAGTAAAGAGATGGACAGTTTACGTCAAGAAGCCCTCGGGTGAAACTATACCTGTAGATTTAGACAATTTAACTCCAGTTAAGTACATCAAGGACTATATCAAGTCACGAGATGGGATAGCACCGTCCAGACAGGTTCTAAAGGTACTATTATCTTTAGTTATTATTCCTTCCAAAATATCTATAAAACAGAAGTATTCATTTTTTTCTATGCTTCCTTACAGATTGTGTTTTACCAAATTAATAATTTCATTTGTTCAACCAGAAAGTCGTATCGGTTTGGAACAATAGAATATCGCGATATGCATGCATCAACAGCACAGTGTGAACTTCATTTGTTCTTCAAAGTTCCGAAACTGATCCGAAAAGTCAGGAGATGGATGATGATCCAAATTTCGTAAAATTTAACTGAACTCGCCTTGTGTAATTTAGCGGTTTATATTTTGTTCCCCCTTAGATTTCAAATAGATCGCTGGACAATATGAGCCAAAGAGTAATGGACATTGGCATAACAAATGAAGCAATTCTCACTCTGGAAGTTATCAATGAATTAGCTCCTAAGGTAGCAAAGAAGAAAAGTTCTAAGAAATCTGGTGGCACCAGTGCACATTCTGGAAGCTCCTCGGAGGGAGAAGATGATGAGAACGAGGAAACAAGCGACGTCACAGAGGAAGACAAACAGGTAGAATGGTTTTCATTTGTTTACCTATGGGTATTTTGTTGAAACAATTTATTTCACAAAATCTAAATATTAATTTTGCCGTTGGATTGCATTCTGGAGTGCTTGCGTCCTATCTCATGTTTTATAAAGACGGATCCATTGAGATTAGGCTATTGTGAAACGTATAGATCTAGGAAGTGTATTTCCGCTTACTTTATTTAGGCAATAATCAGCACCTTCGATGCAGCTGGTAGAAATGTTGAAGTGGTATTTTCGTTTGATACTACTGGAAGTATGTCATCATGCTTACATGAGGTTTGTAGTTTTTATTTGTTTCAAATTGTCATCCAAGTTTCAGATGAATTTCTGTCTGTGATAATTGCCTACTTTGTTGACTACAAATAATGTGTCAGTAATATACATTCTGTCATACGGTGAGCTTTTCGTGATGGCATGGCGAACTGCAGTAGTAAACTGATGGACATCAGTTTGTTGGGTCTACTGCACTATGTGCAGTGAAAAACGAACGATAGATCCAATGTGACCTTTATATTGTTATAAGATTATGTATTTTAAAATAAAAAATACTCTGGTACAGAAAATATGAATAGCTCTGTGCAAATCCTTTAGGTGAGAAAAAAGTTAGAACAGTTGGTCAAGAAACTACTCGCTGACATACCAAACATAAGAATTGGCATCATAGCACATGGAGATTACTGTGACTACACCAACTACGTCGTGAAGATACAGGATTTGACGTCAGATGTGGATACGTTGGTTAAGTTCGCAAAGAATACGCCGTCTACTGAAGGTGGCGATATGCCTGAGGTTTGTTTCTCAAGCTTAAGCAGCTGGAGATTTGAAGTTCATTTTGGGAAACAATTCATTCATACTGTACTTTTCAGAGAAATTTATCGAAATGTTGCCTCGTCTTGACCCTGTTTTTCACTTCAGGCATACGAGTGGGTTCTACATAAAGCACAACAATTAGAATGGTCGGAAGACTCAGCCAAGGCTCTCGTCATGATCGGTGATGCAATTCCTCATGCACCCTCTTACACCGACCAGAAAATTAACTGGCACACAGAGTTAGATGTGCTCAAAGGAATGGGTGTCAAGGTATTTATGCATAAAGTGGTATTAGACAATTTTGGAAGTGTACGGACATGTATATTCTCACTTACTGTGACGCAGTAGAATTTCTTACAATAATTTAAACCTTTTATGCGCTGCACAGGTTTATGGTGTGCAAGCTATGGACATCAGTGAGGCAACAGATTTTTATAAGGAATTGGCGGAACAGACGGGTGGTGCTCATGTTCGGTTTTCCAACTTCAGCGTTATCAGTGATATGTTTATGGCAGGTATGAAGGTTTCCGGAATAATAATAAGTAAAAAAACTTGATATTCAATTCAACTTTTATACGTAACATTTTCTGATCAAATTCTCAATATATTGTAGTCTGCTACAGAGAAGTTGATGATGAGCATCTACAGAATTTCCAAGAGGAGCTAGAAGCTCAGGGTAACATGTCTGAGGAAGTTAAAGATATGATTCAGCAGATACAAGAAGCTCCAAGACAACCAACAAACCAACCGACTCAGGTAGACCATGGATAAATGTCTTCGGAATTCAGACCATGAAATTACTATCAAAAGTTTAAGTTTAATAATCGAATTTCATGCTGAGCTAATGCTGAGCTATGATGGCGGGGCCTTAAACTTTTTGATAAGGGCTCCACGATAATTCCTTGATCTGGTACATCCTGTTTACAAATACCATCGTACACCATCGTTACAGTTCTTTCAATCCTTATATCCCTGTATATTCATTTTACTTCTTGCAGAGGTATGTTGCTGCAGGTTGGTGGGATCCAAATCTAGACAATGGACATTGCCAGTACTCTTATTACCCAGAAAAGGACACATGGGGACCGTATGCAAGTCCCGCAAAGAAACTTGTCAAAACTCTCGCTTCTCGAGCAAGTCCAACATCAGGTATTCACTTATTATAGCACTAAAGAAATCCAGTTTAGATAAGGGTGTAATTATTTCAGTTGTTCACAGTTCATAACGTATTGGGAGTGATACCCTTGTCTGTTGATTAACTGCGGGGACTGGGACTTCGAACCCAAGCAAGCTTTAATCAGAGCCACCATATAACGCTAACTAAGTTCACATCATTTTGTCATCAACACCTAACAGCTATATCTAAACTGTTTTTAGGAAGTGCATCAAGTGCTGGTTCCACCTCAAGTGGAGTCATGTCTAAGACGAGAAGTTTAAAATCCAGGTTGTCATTTCGTAAGAAGTAATCGACAAGCAGCACAACTGATGCGTCTACTTCGAGCAAAGAAGGATGTGATTGAAAATAGAAACACGCCTTTTTCGTGTATATGACTTTCTAATCGGATACAACTTCTTCGGTTGAATACAAACAATACGTTACCATTAGATTCGAAAGTGGAGTACAAGGTACTTTTTAGGGGCCTCCACTATGTTTTGCGGGCAGCACCTGACGGTCCATCAGTCCAATGTTGTGTGTGTGATGTTCTTGCCGATGGTAACAGAGACAAACAGCTGGTTTACTTATGAAACTTTATTTGAGCGTCCATTAACCGCCAGGGGCCTTGCCAAAACGTTACAACGTTAACGTAAACGTTACGACACACTGTACAGAACTGAACGATATCGTTACAGTGTGTTGCTATGTTAAACCTTTAAGTAAAACTATGAATCCGAATCATCTTGCAAATTAAATAAGGCAACGGCATTTTGGAAGTAATGTAGAAGAGGATAATTTTTTGTAGAATTTTGGAACAATAAGATTACATTTTGTGGTTTTGTATGCGTCAACAGCACATCATGGATTTTTTTTGTTCATAGCTATTCCTCATAGGTTCGAACAAATAATGACTGTATTGACGTAATGCGTCAAATGTAAATATAATTTACTATCCCGAGGAACCAAACCTGAGATACGGCAGTTTTGGATGGTATTGTTAATAACGTTTCAATTATCCGAGATATATACCAGGGGATTTTTAATGGAAATGACCATACCTTCCGGCAGGCGAATATTCATTGACCTTTGTGTGCCGTATGTAAATAATGCAGAAATGTTTATTGTGAATAAACGAAATATAATAATAACTATTACTCTTGTCAATCAAATACTCTACATTGTTTTCGTATATATTGTTACCGTCATATCCTGATGGTTTTCTACTGCAAATCTTTCGTAAAGAAAATCCTCGCCTGGCATATCGGAAAACTTTCAGATAAAAATCTGCTCGGAATCAAAGCTGTAGAAATATCTTATTCTACACGACAATTATCAGTGGCGATCGTATGGGTTTTACAGAGAAATTGCCCCGATAGTCGGCGCAAAAAGTGACCTAATTAACGGTAAGCGCAGCTTGCCGCATGTGCCGTTTTGACTAAATTTAGTATTGGCGGATTTTCCTACAAGATTATCGTGCATGATCTATTTTATTGACGTTGATATAATCACTCAGAGAGACAAGTAAAACCAATGAATTATTGCCATTCCGCCTTTGATGAAAACACAGCTGTTCTCACCGTTAATATGTCTTTGCAAATCAATATTACTTCGTATTATATGCATTTTTGCATCTGCATGAACGGGACGGACTTGTGTTGGGAGAGGTGGATGTTAATAACGTTAAATTAAATTCTCTGTATTTTAAACGAAAATGAAAGTGAAGAATAGAAGCAGTGCTTCAGAACATTTAGAACCGCTTTTGGAACTTTAGATCTGAAGTAAATCATACATCAATGTGATCAACCTTGTATTAAATTTAAAGACGTGATAACTTTATTTCCATTGCTCGTCCCCCAAAATGATTTGTCGTTTTAAAATTATAATATTTAGTATATAGTACTTTGAACAAATATCGGTTAACCTGTAGCCTTAGTTGTATTACATATATTGGAAAATGCATAAAACTGCATGTTATGTATGTGCAAAAACGAAAACGAGCAGGAAATGTACATATTGGATATTGAATGCTTGATATGATACGACTGAAGGAATCTTAATTGCCAGGGAAATACCGCTGCATTAAAATAAAATATTGCTAAAATACCCACAACTACACAATGGATGTTTCATTTGTTTCACAATAAACACCATATTGAGTTTATATTTCTGAAAGATGCAAAAGTCAATGTACACAATGGATGTTTTCGTTTACGTTTTTAACATATTGGTGATTGAAAATATTTGAACGAGAATATCACCAATGATTGTGCATTTGTCTAGGTTTGTATGTTACGAAACTAAATAAGGTATTTAAATGACTTAACCCGTACATCCAGGTTTAAAATATACTTTTGATATTTTTTTCATTTGTAACAATTGTTGCTTTATCAATTTGTCTTTTTAAAAAAGAGAAATGATGTTTCAAATGGAATTCGGATCATGTTGTATTGTACTCGCTTTTCCATGGAAAGATTTCTACAAACATTCTTCGTCGTTGTCTTGTGTAAGTATAAGTTTTGTTATGTGTGTGTATTGTGTAATATTTTTGAATAGTAACGTTCCTGCCTCTGGACACTTTATTTTTACGACGACTACCATCCAAGATATTTGGAACGATGGAAACTCACCTGTACAGCGATACCACCCATTTATGTCAGTGCTATTTCAGAAAAATCATTTCTATTTGGGAACATTTAAATCTGTTCAGCATGATAAAAGTTTGGGCTTCTCAATTGCTACTTAATTTCTGGGTCGAATTCTATTGTCCACGATAATTGTAGTGAGATTGCATTTGCACTGATCAACGAACTGAGACATTGTCAGTCTTGACAATGTTTGTTTTGTCTCAGTTGACTTTTGCCCATTCATTGTGTCCGTTGACTTCACCTTTCTTGTGAAAACACTAAAGAAATTTCAAAGTGAACATAAATTAGGTCATAAGAACTCTATCCTGTAAACCTGAAGCTATTGTTCTTCGACATCGTTAACTGGTATCCTTTTCAGGTATCGGAACGGTCGACATTCAGCAAACTCTCGGTGAGGTGTACTTTGGTGGAAACTCTTACATGATATTTAACCGTGGTCGCAATGTTTTCGCCGGACTGGAGAATAGTTTCACAGTCACCTTCACTTATTGCAACAACAAAGGAATACTGCTCTACAAGGATGATTCAGTTGGGTTCTTTGCGTTGGGTGTCCACACTCGGCGGATTTATTTGGAGTGGAAAACGACGTCAGAAATTGTTGAGGTGATTACCAGAACAAAAGAAATACAGTGTCTTAAAAACACCAAATTTGGGTGTCATATGTCGCGTTTTAGGGTACTGTCTTATTATAAATATGGAATCTCATAGATTAAAAGTAAAAAGTGTCGTTTTAGGCAGGTCGTCGCTAAAAGTAGGTGTCTTTCAAGGCAGATCCTATTGTATTTAATAATCCGGGATGATACTGCGGCATACGATCTCTAAGGAATAATCTAGCTGTGTGCCAGTCTTTTGTATAGATTATATTGTGCATATTACGTACGCAGGCTAATTTTTCGACAAAGTGAAGTTATCATTTTTCTGCATCCATATTTCAATTTACTTCACAACGTGTGTGATTACGCATTTTAAGATCTAAAACGTATTTTATTTTATGACCGCAACTTGTCAAGTTGTAGAACATGTCGAAACTTGGAAATTCTTTCATTATAGGTGAATGAAAAAGTCCACTACTTTTTTTTTATTTGTTTAAGTTATACATAGGAGCTGGAAATCTACAGGGAAATAAAACGTACACTGTAAACATTGTTGGACTTCGAAACAGAGAAACAACTAAAGCATTCATCAATGGAGAGGATGTTGCAGTAAACTATCTTGTTAACATTAACACAGGCCTGCTTCTGACACAGCTGCAGGGTAATGTCTATATTGGGGGTTTTCCACAATCTGCTCAAATAAAGGTAAGAACTTCGTGGCCAAGGTCCAGTATTGTTTATTATGGGTTTCCGGTTGTCAATCCATGGCAAGCCAGAGTCAGCTTGGGGGACACTGTTCTTTCAATTCAAGGTACTCGCACCCGAGATACTGGGGCTTAAAAGGACACAGTTTATTGTCCGCTATTGGATCTACCAATGCTTTGAACGGTAATTACTTTCAGTGAAATAGTTTTCTGGCCTAGAAACATCCATTTCATCCCAACTATCAATATTTTAGGCGTTACTTCAATACAGTAGTGATTGCTACTAGAAACTTATTTAATGAACATCGGTCCCTAGTTTCAGGCCAATTAACAGGTCAAATTACATCAACTTAATCACTGCAGTATACAATTGAAAATCGAAATACGTTTACCTCAATCTCTTAACCACAATCTCAATAATTTTTCTGTGGACACATTTTCTGCAATGTTATCTTCAGTTTCAATTACTTTCAACAAGGATGTGTTGCTTTATTTAGTTGGGAACCGATAGATTAGCAGCAGGACTTGTGGCTTGTGTGAACAACATAGAAATACAAGGACGGCAAATCAGCTTTACAAATGCTGACCAATATGTTAACACTGTGCTCCAGTATGTACTGAATTTATTTAGAGGTTAAATCCTAATGTAAAACGTCACATTTTGCGTGTTTTGAGCCACTTTGTTGTGCTTGTTTTAAACAGCAAGTTCAATCTTTTGTTGACTCCTTAAATTTTAATTATATGTACTGCGCACTTTAACAGCTGTGTATTCGGTTGAATAGAAACTCCGTTTAAGCTGCATTTTGTTCAAACTAGATTATACAATATTTACCAACAGGTGTCCTTCAAACTTGTGTACTATTCCTACTGTCGCGACCTTTACTTCGACGAACTCTTATCTGCAACTGAACTATCTACTGGAAACGCACTCCAGGACAACAATTGCGTTTAGATTTAGAACTAGGTAAAAACATAATATCACCATACAGTGGTAACAGTAGTCTCAAAGCACAAGTTTATTTAAAAAGAAACCTTTTTGAGAAAATTGTATCAATGTTAGATATCACCTTATGTAAGTTTAAATGTCCGAATTAAAATCGCAAAAGGAAAAGTGACCGGTTGAGGGGGTGAGGTGGGTGGAGAGTGCACTGTGGGTCTGACATAATTTTTTTCATCACACAGGATGCATTCAATAACACCGTGATTCATGTTTAAATAGGTCTGCAGATGGTCTTCTGTTCTTTCTTGGTGGTCCAGCATATTTGACAGCTTTTCTTGAAGCAGGTTTTGTCCGTATTGGTCTAAACACAAGGGTATGTTACGTTTGTATACTTTATCAATAACATGGCATATTCATTGTCGCGTAGAGATGACATTTTCATGGTATAATGATGTAAAGTTCATATGGTATTTTTTGGCTCATTTGGAGAGCCTAGAACCAAGAATTGTCCGTCGTCACTCGTTGATGTTGTCATTGTCATCATCGTTGTCTATGTGCAGATGTCCTGAGCACACTATGGATCACAGAGACTTCATATTTTGTGTACATATGTACCTATGTCCCCCCTCAATTCACAGCAAAAATTATGTTGCTGTGATTTTTATTCTTAAATTGGCAGCCATATTTGTATTTTTCTTTGACCCTAACTCCTGGACATAGACTTGATGATACAAACTGCCATATTTGGCAGTCTTATGTGCCTATATGCCCTCTTTCTTTCTTATAAACAGTTTATTAATGCCATCTGTATTAGCAGTTTGGCAGCCATATTTGTGTTTTTTCATGGATCAAATATTTGAGATTTGATCTTAAACATACTTTATTTGTTTTCATGTGACATTGTGACCTATAATTTCTTAGTTTTTTGAAGAGGCTAAATGAGCTCAGGTCCATCTGGACTTATTTTTGTTATTAAAAACGATAGTAGTGTATGATAAACTTGATACAGGGTTCTGGGGAAGGAGTGTTTGCTGGTGAAACGACTGGTTCGTTTAATGATGGACAGTGGCACTACATACAAGTGATAAGAACGGGAAATGTTGCTTTCTTGTCGGATGATACCAACAGAGAACTCGCAGTTGTCGAATATGGTAAGTACTCAAATTAAACAAGAATGCTTTTCAGTTGAAGGCCCACCGCCTGCTCCGCAAATAGTAATTAAAATGCCATAACATTTAAAAACATGAAAGAATCTACAACAAAATTAAATTTGACCTTCAAAAAAGCTTGACCTTTAAATGACCTTGGCCTATAATTTGACCTTGACCTTCTGTAGTAGTCACAAATATTAAAACAATTGAGACTTGCAAAGTCAACCAGTAATTTGAAAAATGACCTTCAAATAACCTTGACCTTCAAATGACCTTGACCTTTATTGTGACCTTGACTTCATTTACTAGTCCCAAGCACTATAACATATGATATCGGCAGATAAAGGTTAAAAATTAGACATTTTTTATTCCTGTGACCTTGAACTTGACCCAATGACCTTGATACTCCAACTTGACTAGATATTGTAAAGATGTACCTCCATACCAAAAATGAAGTTTATAGGTCAAGTGGTTCAAAAGTTATAGCCCGAACAGACAGACAGACACACAGACACACAGACAGACAGACAGATATGACTGAAACATTACCTTCCCGCATACGCTGGCGGTAAATATAGATACATTTATCTTGCGGTGAGTAAAGTGACTGCATAATACTTTTAATGGCTAGAAATGCTTTTGTTTTAGGCAAGACGACTAACTCGGCTCAGACCTTAAATGCGAACAGCTTATTACTTGGCGGATTAAATCCTCAGTTATCAGGTCTCAGTGGATTGCCAGTCTCAGCCAGAACTTCCCTCGTCGGATGCATTGAAGCTCCAGAATTCAGTCAATACACATTCATTGCTCAAACTCCAGAACGACTAAATGTAGATATTCAAGTCCAGTCTGAAAGGTACACACACGATCTACTTCGAAAGAAATGAATAAAAACTGTTAGTCACCCTGAATGAGTAATCAATTCATAATTTAGATCAATTACTTAAAAAGACATTGAAGGTTTTGTTTTAAGGCTTTGAAAAGAACCCGTCTGCGGATCCAATTCAAAGCCCCGCAAAGATCCCGCACAGGTCATTCCCGCAAACACTATGTTGTAACAATAGGATGTTGACTCCTTGAACAAGTCAACCCTGTTGGTGAGGGACTCTTGATTAATTTATTTTCAGCCTGTTACTTCTTCTGGTTCCTTCTTGTTCGGCAAATATCAATGTAGTGTACACTATATTTACAGGAATGTATTGCACGGAGGATGTAGATCTTCACAATTGTGTTTGTCGTCGTGTCCCAGTCCGAGTCAGGTGTGTGATTTTACGTGTCACTGTGCTCCAGGCTGGAGACCAATAATAACAGAACCAGTGTGAGTATTGCAGTTTGTTACTAAGCCAAAATACAGTATTTACTCTAATACTTTCTGATACATCTTTCTTTATTTAGTTGGATAATGGACGTTATTTATTTATTTCTATCGTTTTGACAGAGAGAAATATACCATCAAAAGACAGCAAATAACTTATTTAACCCCTTTCCAGCCAGGCACTTTGCAAATTGAGGAAAATCTGCCTGGCACTTGACCGGGGGGCTTCATCGTAC
>JBCAUI010507173.1:0-12837 GCA_038406195.1 Haplosyllis anthogorgicola | reverse complement strand
TCTCAGACAGATTGTACATAGTGCACACAGACCAAGGTGGTGAATACATATGAAACAGGAGATTCATAAAGCCCAGGCACACAGAGACTACACCTGAAGTCTCACAAAAGACTTACAGGATGACACCTAGGCCATCCAGGTCTACTCACAAACCTGACAGACTGATCGAGTCTATGTGAACTGTAGTCACTCCAGAACCTCCGAGAACACCATCACAAACTCTAGTCGTAGTCTATAGTTTAACTTACTTTAGTTTATTTTTCAACTTGTTATGTCACTTTTGCCTGTTGTTCACAAGAAACATCATGCTTCAAAATCAAACTCAAACCTGCATGACTCTTAGGAGGAAAAGCATCATTGCTTGCTATAAAATTATTGTGCTTCAAGTGTTTGAAATATCTCCATAAGTCTCAGTAAATACAACCTCAGAATCCTGCTTCTGGTTGATTAAATCTACAAGGCAGTGTATTTTCCATTGAGTGGTCTGGGCTCATCAATGTAATATACTGAAGAAACTTACTAAATCAGTAATCATGGGTGTATCATGATACAATGTTTGGTCTGAAGACGAGTTTGACGGCTCAGAAATAAGGTGTTTGTTAATTCAGTGAACTGAGCTCAATATATACAGGTCACGATTACAAATGTGATATGCTTCATGGTGAAGAGCATATTGATGAACCAAGCTTACACCCCCATTTACAGCAGCTGGTGGATCCATGTGTTGGGTCAAAGGTGTTTGTCTGTCTGATACTATTAATATGAATATCTAGTACTACATTCAGGAAATGCAATACAAATACTGGCGATATTTAGCATGGGACAGAGCATTCTAAAAACTGGTATCCCTGGTATAGTACAAAACTATGCATTGAAATTTTATCAATTGCAGATCAGAAGGGTACAAAGTGTAACTTGGAAAGAGCGATTTTATATATAAAATTATATAAAGTTTATATATAGGAATTTTCCGCAGCCCCACAAATGTAGCAGCACCTGACGGGCAATAAATACAGGATGCTGCTTCATATTTGTATAACTCAATGAGCCAACAAGAAAAGACTCCATGGCACAGTGGTATCACGTTTGATTATGCATCTGGACGTCCCCTATTCGAGACACCCGAACAAGTATGCTGTAATTTGTTTATTTTTCTGACGTTCAATAGTACAGATGTCGCCACCTCGTAGCAATAATTCCTAACTTACAATTTGTACTGCAATGAACTGAATGATCCTGGGTTCGTGGTGAACTCATAGAGATCACATATGGTCTGACGACCAATAAAACAATGAATGTGAACATTAGCCTTATGTCAAGGAAGAATTTAACACATCAGTAACAATGAAGTTGTATATATTAGTTCACCATAGACCTTGATGTTCATGATTACATATGAGCTGTTTCATGTTACAAGAATGATTGTTTTCAAGACTGGTTCTGTACCCTCTAGCGTAGAATTTAGGTGGAATGAGCACTTTCCTTATTGCCGCTTTTTGGCTTAATACTGATTCAACAAGGATTCATCTAGGTTCTACTAAATATTCTTCTTTCATATTTCTTTCATCTATTTTTTAAATTTGAATGTCCTTCTTTATGTCAACTATTCACATTGAGGGAGATATGACGCATTACCAACGTTTTAAAATTCAAGTAAATACCAAGAACATGAGCTCGTTTCTAGCTGAATTTTGAAAATTTTAGCTCGGTTCTAGATGAATTTGTTTCAATTAAAATCATTTATATGAACACCGTTGAAAGACAATTTTTTATACACTGAAACATTTTCCCATTCAAGTGTAGCCCTACAGTGAAGCACGTGTCTGACAGAATGTTAATCCTCTGAGTAATTTGTCAGTGTTTGATGTAAACAGCTTCTTGTATACCGAACCTTCACGAATGCTACATGAGACGATGTCTGTCTGCTGATACCCGGTTAAACAAGTGTTGAAATACAGGAACGTCCTAATGTTAAATTAATTTAATCCCTCAACCCCGGCTCGGGTTAGGAAGCTCACCCAATCGGCTACGGAAGCGCGGCATAAAATCCTTTCTTATTTTAGTTAATCTAAGTATTCATGTACATTCAGAGTAAGTTTCGAAATAACAGTTGGTAATTATTGGTATGATTATGAGTGATGATTTCACATTCCTGGCTCAACCTGGTACTTGTACAACCCACATCTACTTGCAGTGAGAACACTTATGTCTATGGCATCTCTGCATATAATTGCAATTATGCTGAAGTAATTGCAATCAGGATGCAAGATAATAAGGAGATAATCTGGAGCAAATCCGTGTCAGTTGAGGAATTATTAGCCAAATATAAACATAGGAGATGTGCAACTGGTATAGGAGCCTTAGGTACTGGTGGTATAAAAACAAATACTAACAGTCACTAGAAGCATCCTTTTCTAGGAAAGAAAATTCTCATCACAAAGCAATAGAGCTTGTTATCAAGATAGTTACAGGGCCTAGAGTCTAAATTACCAGGAAACGTTAATAATTACTGCCTTTGATTTGTATTTCTTGGAATGTATACTGATGGGAAAGCTATCCTCAGCATGCTGTGAACAATATATTACTAGCAATAATGTGAAATAAATTATTTTAAAATGTTTTAAATAATTAAGAAAAAATCCTGACTGACTATAAAAAATGAAAAATGGGAGAATAAATTGAAAGATTATGTTTGATTATGTAAAACAATTTCATGCATTTACATCGAAAGAATGATTAAGGGTTTCGGAAACCTTGCAGGAAGGTTTTAAGTGAAAATGAAGATTTCAGGAGTTGAGGGACTGTTTTGCAAATTCACCTCTAGTTCTCGAAAAGCAAATGCATAAGAAAAAGTTTAAGTATTAAAGTTGAACGTTTAAATCAGAAGAACATTTGATATTCGGAAGGAATATCATTTCCTCGATGAGCCAAGCCACACGTAACATGTCTTACAATCGTACTTTTTACTATGTTATTCATACTAGCCGATAGATATGTTGACACAGATGGAGGAAAAATCATATAACGTTGATACATGTTATCATAACAGATACACATGACTACTGTTTAGGAGATAATTATAGTCACACTGACACAAACATTACAGGACAAGCTGATACTTGAAGAACATTTCATTTGTCTTTATTTTAGGAATAAAATAAATTCACACCGTTATGCTGTTGTTAGGGTAAAGAGCAGAAAGTTCCCTGCTCATGAAATTCCCATCAATTTGGAAACGTACAGAAGAAAAAAACAGAACAAAATAATAAGAACCAACCCCCTATCCGAGGGGGATTACCAGTGTGGTTTGTTTACTTGTACCTGTGCCCGGTTCTTTTACCATTTGCTTTCGCCTGGTGCATGTTATGTCATTCATTCGCATAAGTGATTCGCGTAAAAATAGAAGTCAGTGATGATGCATAGTTACACGAACTGGGACGTGTTGCCATTAGGAGATAAACCTGACTCTACGTCTCCACAGGCCATGCTGATAGTGAAGCAAATACAGGATAAATATATATTTGTATCACAAGATAAAATCACAAAAGAGTAACACCTCTGCTGAATATATTTTTCGTTATTATTATTCACAGGTAGTCACGGTTATCTTGTAATAATTGAGTATCATATACAGAATAATCGAGAGAAATGTAACATCATCTAAAAGTAAGTTATTGATGCTTTTTGTTGAGTTGCAAACGGCACACTTGAAAGAATGATTATTTCTTCCAGTCCAAGTAGATAAGAAAACAGTTTTGCATAGTACAGATCAGACATGGTATTTTCCCATGTTAGTTCTTTGAACCCCCAGTTTTTCATTATTTCAGGTTAATAATACTGAAAATCAAAATCAAAATCAAAATTATGGAATTGAATTAAACTATGTTTTGTTTATGTCAAAGAAGTTAACCATGACCGTGCTGAATCTTTATGATCAATAAAATTGACTTGGATAATCAACGTCTGGTATTTAACTGGAATGAAATTTTGAAATGTATAAATTCACTACTGTTATTTGACATAGCTATAGTACAAAACTACTTATCTGAGTTAATTTGGTTCAAATTGTATATCGTATTATTTAGAAATACTGAAGAAATTTTAGCTCAAAGAAAATGTATGACAAATAATGCGTCGGTTTTTTAATGGATCGTATACATTTGAAAACTGAAATGCAATTGAATTTGGGGAAGAATAGAATAAAATATCATGCTCATTACAGCATGGTGAAAATACATGATTAACTATGAAAGATTATGTTATCTTTGTATTTTAGATTAATCAATTCTATTTGCATGAACTTCATTTGTGACTCTTAGCCCGTGTAGTTTGACTGCATCGAGTTTCCGACCCTTGACAGGAAATATATTTGATATTTACCTTCAATTTATACTCTCAATTATTCAACGTAAATCAATAATCACTAATGGTATAAATGGAGATTCCGTTGGAAAAGCCAGAAGAATAATCAACACGAATGTGTCATAGTGAATAAAATGAAACGTGACACTATTTCATTGTAATTAAACGATGACGTTGTGATTCAGGTGATTCTTATAATTGTAATTCACAGGACGTGAATAAATAATCTATTGAAGTGAACTACAAATACAACTTTTACCTATCATCAAATCGGGGCAAAATATGGAATGTAAACATAGAGCGAACACTTAAAGTTGAGAAGAAATTTACCTTATGCTAGTTTTAAATTGAAAGACATAACGGAAAATGTTATTGTTCTCAAACCAAAATACGAATCTTGGGTTGTATTTTAATTTTCATATTAAATGAAATGCCTCAATTCAACGGGTGTTAAGAAAAATGAAAAGATGGGTTAATCATACATACGTGTCATAGTCATAGTAGATGGGCAATCAGAATTTCACACTGTGCTATTGATTGCTCTTGTTCCAAAATGATAGGAATTTCACCCTCTGAATACCATGGACACAAAATATTATGTGTCCTTGATAGTACATGGTAACGTTGCTTCATACCACTGTATTAACATAGCGTGTATGTGACCACTGTGAAAATCTGATATTGTCAAAACATCACGTACATGTTCCATGTAAAATAACTTGACCTTGAAAGTTGATGTGAAGAATTGTTATGCTTGACTAGAAGGTCTATCGTGTTGACCTGAAGCACAGATTGTTGAGACATGATGACTGTACAGGAGCCATTAAGCACTTACAAACCTGCCTAGAATCCAGGGTACAGTATCAAGACTAAGAGATCCTAAACATAGTGTAAACTGATATCGTCTTTTGATATGTCAACTGAGACGATTATTACAATGATCTTCTTAAAACGATAAATGGTTGTTCAAATGGGTGAATTTAGTTTGTAGTAATGCTTATCAAGGAATGATCATCACAAACTATCCGTAACAACTAGCCACCTGAATCGATTGGCTCTACCAGTTCTTTTCCCGAAGGTTTCACACTAGTGTTAGTTTACAGGGTGAGATTAGTAAGAAACTCATGTAATAAAGGTTTACAGAAATTTATTCATTCATTTTTACCTAAAACAATTAGGCAAATTAGCCTAAATTCTACACATTTTTAAGTAATCAATTTTAAGTTTACCAGCAAATAATGGTGTAAAATTGTTTGCCTATTCAGGCAAACTTGCCTGATATCCTAGCAGAGACGAATTTTGAAAAACCTTGAATGATGTTCACTGGTTCAACATGATTAAGGGATTCCGTGTTTAGCTCGTGTAGCAGTAAGTAAGACGTGTTTTCCCTGGAGCTGGATCTTATTTATTACGACTGACAGATTCTATTACATACGGCATGGATTCAGCCATTGTCTCATCTCAGTCCTTCATTAACAATTGTTCTCATTGTTTCAAATACACTAAAGATCCGAGCAGCACAGACGTTTTGCTGAGAAATTTAATATTTTCAAGAATAAGGAACTGTCTCTTTAGCTTTGAAAATATTGTGATGAGGTATATTAAAGAAAATAGGAATGTGTTCATTAAGGCATTAAACAGAATTAGTATCAATTGTGTAAAGAGCTCCAGTAAGGTACCGTGTTAAACTTCTCATACGCTCATACGCATTCCGTGTACTGCAATATGAGCTCACAGTAAAATCCTTAAAATGGTAAAGAAATGTGTCTAAATTTTGCAAGTAACATGATTAGCAGGCCTTGTTTAAAAGCCAGAATAATTTATAACAATACATGTTATTCGATGCCATACTGTTCAGATCTACTTGACCTAACAGTGCAACCAATGTATGAGTGTCAGGTGTCGTATTCGAGATATTTTCCTTATGGAGTTTTTTGTCAGATTTGACAGATCTGTCAGATTAAATTTTGTAACTGACATAAATGATTCCCTGCGTTGTTTCCAATTGCAATTCAATGACATATCGTAACTACTATTTATAATAAACAATATTTGGTATGTATTTTTTTACTAAATATCTCTTCTAAATTTTGTCCTAAATAACGAGACCTACCGAATATGTCAGATCTCACAAATTTAGGAAAAACCTTGGTTATGGTCAGGTGTCGTCATTTACGTGAGTGCTGATTTTGCTTATTGGTATGAAAATAACCACATTATTACAGATAAAACTGATTGCTTTTGTAAAATGATACAATAATCCAAATTGTAATAACATAATATTGTATATAAATCGCAACAATTCTGGATTTGTTAGTCTAATTGCTCCCGCATCGTTGCTGTGCGTTCTTTGATGCAAATAAAAGGACACCTCACAATACAATCAATTTCCAACATGGCTGAGATATGCAGCTTATGATACAGACTAAATTTGGACTGCTTGCAATCTGATGCAGATCAAGAAAAACAATAAAAATGGAATTGTACGCTGTATTTTTAGTAGCGTTCATAATGTATCACAAAATTATGTTTACCCAATGGAACTACATTGAAATTGAGTTCTTGGTTAGTAGGAATGGAGTATAATAGACTTTCCTTTACCTGATCTGAGACCAACGTCGTCTTTATTTCTATTTAGTAGCTTTCTATCAGAGATTCTTACAGGAAATCCTTACGCAGAACTGCAGGGCATTTCATGAGTTTGGTGTTAAAGTTGAAGCTGTTAAAATGATTTATAAACTGTTGATCGTAATAATCAATATACCTGCATCAACACAAGCGAAACTTCCCTACAAAATAGTCGATATGAAATACTACTTAATGTGGAGAAGGTTAATTGAGTTTTTTCAGAAAGGAAATTGAAATTAAAAGGTAGCGGGATGATATTCGCATTTAAACGGGGTACAAATCAGGGAGATATTGCTCATACTAATTGGAGATCTAATTTGCCTAATTAATTTAGACAGTTAATAAATTCAGCTCAGGTTCAAATCATAAGATTTATCAATTTGGTAACAAAAAAAAATAAAGAATTTTAAACCTTGTCCAGAAATGCATGATAAGCTTTATTGATGCAAATTTTACGCTTGTACAATCTGTCGGGAAACACACTGGTTTTTTTTATAAACGAAAAATATTTCAGAGAGAAGTTTCCAAATTTTTCCATAACTAACCTTTTATTTCAAAAAAGAATTCACTTATTTTGTTAATGTTCTAATGGTGAAACCGAAAATGAAATCTAATTTACTAAATTTAGAACAATGTACAAATTAATACCGTAACGTAGCACTAAGAACTATCAATGAAATGTCCTTATTCCCGTTTAAAGATCAAGATTTTCCTGAGCTGCATTCACCCGTCTCAATAATTTATATTTCAAGGTCATATGAAGGTCATGCTTCCAGCTTTTATTTTATTTGCATGATCTTCTTTGGTATTACTTAATTAGATGCATAATATCTACATTTTACATCTACAGAAGAGAAATGCAGGAGCAAGGTAACAGGAATATTGCCAGGTGTAAATTACCTTAGTAAGAATATACCCAATGCTTTGCTCTTTCTTTAAACACAGAAAAAACATTAGATAAAAAAGAAATAAATGAATTGGAGCAAAGGAGTGCTTTCTAAATTCGGCTCCTGAAATTCCTATCAATTCGAAAACTTACAGAACAAAAGAGACAACAAAAGTATTCCTCGCTGCACTTTTAAACTTTTGTAGTTCCACAATTGATAGAAATTTCATCCTCTGTACGTGAATAGTTGACACCTTGATGTTAATCAATTAAAATATGAGTAATTGGTATCTTTGTTGTGTAGTTAACAAACAAGTAATAAATGTTTTCTTTTTCATTGCAATACAAAATGTACATTATCCATGCATTTTTTTCAATGTTCTATCTCGTCTTTGATTACAGTAAATAATACAAACCAAAATTATGCTTACAACTCAAGCTACATTATCTTTATGTCAAATTAGTTGAACAAAACAGAACTGACTTTATATCAGTAAAAATGTAAATCACCAATTCAATCCATGTGTAAGTATCACAAAGCTTCTGAATCATATAAATTCAGTTCTATTGTTTGAACCTATTTCAACATAATCATAGTAAAGTAATGTGCAATTCAACAATTTTAGTTTTCTTTATTTGTATCATCAACTGACATATTTGAGTTTTGCACAAATACCGGGATAATGTACAGTTTGTTTTCTGATGTTTAATTTGAATGTCATCGTACATTTTCTCGTCATTACCCTGCTTGAATTGGAGACATATTTGTCAATGCTTTTCATAAGTATTGATTCAAGCAACAAATGCTCCGTCACATTTTGCACTTCACTTGTGATTCTTGTACAAACACGTGAATGTAAAGGGTTCGGATCAGTTTTGTACAGATATGTATACAAATGAAGTCTACATTCATTTCCGTCTCGGTTAATGGACAGCTGACACGTAATTCAGAATTCTAGGATAGAGCCGTGTGGATATCACGTATTTATAACAGTTTAATACTCAGAGCAAGATATGACACATTCTCTAGAACGAAGAATTTTGATTGCACCTAATTGAACCTCTGATCCTACAAATCAAGGTAAATTAAATGCATCAAATATTGAATTGTTGTTATTCAAGGTCCTTCTTATTTATTTTGTTGGTACGCAGATTTGCTTAGTTTTCCAAACTAGACAATAGGCCTGGGTAAATAAGGATAATTAGCCTAATAAGACCAACAAAAATAAATAAGAAAAACCCAGAATGTAGTCTATTTACTGAGAATGTGTGTGTGTGTGTGTGTGTGCGTGTGTGTGAGTGTGTGTGTGTGCGCGTGCACGTGTGCATGTGCGTGTGCGTGTCCCATACGATAAGAAAACCCATTTTCACTGATCTGCTGCTTGGCGTGCTTGGCATGTCCTTTTATACTACATTACACGGAATTTGTATCAGTTTCGAAACGTCTGGAACAAAAGGCAGAATATAAGAATTTCACGCTGTACTTTTGATGCGCCATTGTTCCCAAACTGATACGAATTCCGTGTACTGATTAAAACTGACCAGCCAAATTGCTGTACTATGATAAGTTCGTTGTTTTTAGATATATTTTAACTTCTTGGTTCTTTATGTCGCTGTGACAACAGAAAGATATAATTTAGATATCAAACACAAGACGTAAGCGTTTAACAATGCTGGACAAATGTCAAAGTAGACTTTAATAAAAAATTATGGCTTTTCACACATTTATTTTGTTCAGTGATTTCGAATTAGAATAATTCTCACTGGCTCCATTCCAAGGATCATGGACCAAATCAAGGTTCCATTCAGACGTAATGTGCTTTTTAGTTGTCAAATCCTTAAGAGCTCCATTCTACAAAGCTAAGAAGCCATTTGCACTTGAATTTGCCAATCCCAGTGGAAATATTGACTTTAGCTAAATGCGTGATCACAATCTGCTGTTGATCCATGATTTTGACAGATTGAATGTATGGATTTAAGTGAAGACATGTTCAAATAGGCCAAGTTCATGTTTTGTGATAAGCTAACAGAAGCATTTTTAAATGATATCGGAGGTAATTTTCTATATACCTTGTCAGCTACATAAGGAGTTTACGGGGAAATTAGGAACAAAGAGAATTTCCAGGTTTGTGATACTCCAGTTTATGCAGCAAAGAAATCTTATCAATTGTGTACATTAGGGTATGTAAGGGAACTCCATAAGGTCCCATGTTAAAGTTCTGATACGATTTTTTTGTGTACTACTACTACTATTATTATTATTATTATTATTATTATTATTATTATTATTATTATTATTATTATTATTATTATTATTATTATTATTATTTATTTATTTGCTTGTAGTTAGTTGTTATAACTATGCACAGCATTTGTGATATCCAATTCAACTATGAATTAACTACTGGCTGGTGCAAGAAAAAATCTTGCGATTGTGCTGACTAGTCAGTTCTGGCACCTAGTTGGAAATATTTAATCGTGGATATATCTACACTTATAATAATTTAGAAGAAACTCTCAATTAAAACTTGTATATAAATAGTGCAGTAGTGCAATACGGGAAGTGTTTTCTGTTTTAACAATTAAATTAACAATACAATATAAGAAACACTCCCATTCATAGTTATAATAATTTGTGAATATCTGGTATTGGTCACAAAGCAGCTATACAAACTACAAGATCATAAGGCCAGTGATGACTTATAATTCCAGGTTTTTGTGGTGTAGTTCTATACTCATAAATTATAGTGTGGATATCAGTGAATAAATTTACAAAACATAATCTCTGTTACTATAATTATCTAGAGTGGTAAACAATTATCTTACAATCTACTTGCATTTAGGCTGATATTGTAGCCAGACATACATCTTTACATGGTATACATACTAGCAGAAAAGGTTTACGCAATAGCACTATGAAGCCTTGTATTTTTCAGGTGTCTCAATAACTGATTTATAATCAGTGACACCTCATAATTATTAGTAATCACAGGACAGTTATTATTCTGTGATGCCTCGCAATTGTTAATAATCACAGTCTTTATGCACTAGTTAAACTTCTATAAAAAGATTTTGTACTTAATACTAGTAGTAACATGACTGCCATTCGAAATGTCCATTTAACTTGAATAGATAAACACAACTCTGTCCGATTTTAAATATGCAAATAATAAAAATGTTGAACCACTTGTACAAAGTTCAAGGATACAAAATTTAACTTCAGTTTTTAAACACAATGATTAACTAATAGAGATCTGTAATGTGTGATGCCTCAAAGTTCTATAAATAGCACTGACCCAGAGAGGTTTCTAGCACATCTTGGGTATTAGAGTAAGGGGATTATTATGCCCCATCATATATTAGTACATTGGTGATGTACTTGGTCGACTTGGACACTGCTTGTAATTTCGGGCCCTCTGTTGTGGATGTACAAATTTGGACCCACAGTATTTACAAATCAACCGCACAGTGCACTGTGTACTTTCTGATGATTACAAAGATTTTGATGTGTGTTTGTTGTGAAGGAACACAAGGTGCATTTCCATACTCTGTTTTGATGCACATCAATGTGGCACATTAATTCGGATTTCCATTTGTAGAATTTTCTGCAGATGTGATAGTGACAAGCATATTTGCCCTGCTGCTGATGGATTATTACATGGCTTGCCAATTCACTTTTAAAGTGAAATTTTGCAGTGCATCGATTACATTCATAACTTTTTATGTCATGTTCACACTGGTGTCTGGCCAAGCTGCTCAGGGTTCTGAAGACTTTTTTACACATTTCGCATCTTTGTTTCAGCTTTTGTACCTGTACATAATGCATGTTGAGAGTTTTACAGTCACTGCATTTTGATTGACACAAACTGCACAGGATATATTTCCTGCTTTTTCATTTAACAAGTCTGTGTGTCATTACTTGTAGGTTGCCTGTTTACCAGTTGGTTTTTTCTTGGCACTCCTTTTTTATCAGAGTTGGTCTTGCTATGGGCTCTGCACCAGCTGATCATTTCCTTTTCTCTTGAGATTCTTTTTTAACAGGTGCCTGTCCCAATGGGGGTGCTACTGGAGTAGATTTAGATCTGGTGTAGTAACCAGTTTGTGACACCTGATCCAGAGCTGTAGTAGTGGATGTACTAGCTGCTGTTGAGGCTGATGCAGCTGTTTTAGTACCTGCTTTTTTACCATGAAGAATTTCCATCCATTGGTTTTCATCACCTGGTACCGATCCCTTGAAAAATGAGCCACTGTGGAATAGTGGTTCTGGGATTTCACCCTTGCTTCTTGTGTTTTACTCATGGGTGGTGTCAGGAAGCAAGGTAATTGATCCTATTATGCCACTAAATGACAGGTAAGTCAGGGTCAGCTTCAGCTATATCCTCATCAACATACACAATTCTTGTGCCAGTGACACTAGACCATGTGCGATATCCATGGGTCATCTGGGTTTTGACTTTATGCATAACTATATCCATAGTATCATCACCAGGTTCATCACTGGGTTTTATTAATTTCCCTTTTGAGTGTTTTTGGGACATTTCACTTGACCTGTTGCTAGGCACAGTGAATATTGTAGTCATTTGTTAATGACCTGGCATGGTAGGAGCAGATTTTCTCTCAGTTGTAATCTTACATACATATTACAGCTGACATATATTAGGTGCTCACTGCATGTGAGCCATAAGGTGTTGAAATCAGTTGTATAGTCTTCTACGACAGTAGACCAAACACCTCCAATATGTTCCACCATTGTGTGGATTCTAAGCATCTTACACAACATAAACAGGGCAATTTCATTGGGACGTACAGTTCCCATATTTATCATGTACGACCATTCAGCATAGCTGAGAGATTTTTTACCTTGGATTTCTCTAGTGTTACCCAGCAAAGTGGTTATTTGTGAAATAAAAACATTTGCTGTGCAACAGATAAATTGTATCTGTTCAGATACCCTGTAATTC
>JBCAUI010507162.1:0-12838 GCA_038406195.1 Haplosyllis anthogorgicola | reverse complement strand
TTTTTGATTTAAATGAAAATGCCGTTGAGTTTGAGTCTCTATCTCGAGCGGTTCTTGCGTAATTGCCATTTTCCCCCTAGTGATGGGGGGCGAGCTGGGGCCTTGATCTCTGATCAACTTGGGTTTTTTTTGTTGTTGTTGTTTTTAAAATTATCTGTTATTGTTTAGAAGTGCCAATCATGATGCGTTACGGAAACCGTTTAAATGCTCTTTATCGAACCAAATTAAATGTTTTCAATAAGGGCACCTTTTTTCTCTTTGAGAGACGAATTAATTAGAAATATCTCTTCTTCGGTCGTTCTCTCTGTGGCGATGTGACCACAACCTTTCCTCTTATTTGGTCACTCTATAATGAATTCCTAGAATCAATCTTTTGGGTCAGTGTGGGTTCCTAATTTATTCGCCGTTATCGTATGAAATCACGGTAGCTAGCTACCTGGAGTCACCCTGTTTTTTTTATTACAACCATTGTTATCACCTAGTCTGTGCCTATTGGTTGCTGTGAATGTCCAGCATCTTCACACGAGGAGCTTAATACCTTGGTCTGTTGTCATGGACGTAGTCCTGCTGATTTCACTGCAGGTTACTTCTGCCATCAAAAGGCAGTTACTTCAATACTGGCAAAAGGAGAAGCATGTGAGGAAAGGGGACTTCCAACTTGACGGATCCATGGATGGAGCTAGCGACGCGCGCCCCTTATTTCAGCTCAAATGTTAATTTGTTTGCGGCTTTTGCTGATCTTCCGACGAGAATTTCTGAATCAGCTGTTTTGCGTTAACATAGAGAGATGCATTTCCGTGAAAGCATCAGTTTATGGTTTGTTGCTAAAGTGTCACCTAAACGTTGGATTAACTTTACCACAAAGCGTTTCAGGTTGACATAAAAAAATTACTAAGACGTCCACACAACGAAAAAGTCGAGTGATTCAATTTATCTAAATGGAACAGATACGAAATGATAAACTGCGTCTTAGTCTCGCTGCTCCCTTTCTGCTACTGACCTTTACCTTCGTTTGCAGTTTCCACGTACCTAGACGGAGACCCACTGCTCACACAGCAGGGCATTCTGCAGCCGCATAAATGTCAATTGCCCACAACTTTTGTCAATAGAATGGACCTGAAGCTTTTGTGGTGTTTCTTTCAGACAATTGGTCATCCTAGCATCGCGGTTGTCACCTGCGCTTTTGTTCACACCTATTTAGCCACATGCTGACTGTCCCTGACCGGGCGGACACATGATGGCTTCCATGCTGTTAAACCTTCATAAGAATCGCATTTATTAAAGATGAACGGTACAAATAAACCAGTTACTGCTTTGTTAAAACACCTACATTACCTGGATCAACATTTAATGTTTAATATATGTTCACAAGTGCAAATTCTGAATAGATACTTTGGATGACAGTTGGCGTGAAATCATTTTGCGATGAATTTGAATTTGTATTTCTATGGTTTTACCATAGTCTGGTGTCCATTGTAATCATGTATTATTTTTGAAGACCTCATCTAAAACAAATGAATGCAAACGAAAATGTCAATTTCTAGCTTAGTTTTTGGCTCACTTGGCACCACATCAGATTTAGTGTCTGTGGTCTACCTCCTCATTTGGAAGAAAATCATATCCTGTTCTCTTTTGATATTAAAACTCTCTGAAATTCGTTTCCTTTCTCCATCGTATGAATTTCATGGCAAATCAGTTTGAGTTTGATGGAAAACCGCCTGAAGAGAAAAAAGGTTTCCTTTAAGAAAAGTGTGCCAGCTAGATTTAGGTAAAATGAAAGGGGATATTATTTTGCCAGCCTGGAGACTTGTCAGTTGGGAGTTATTTTAGGAGAATTTTCTATCCTTTATCACCCATTGATTGAAAGCAAGATTAATACCTGTGTGAAGCCGCATGGAAAATGTTCTTTTATGATAGAGTTAAAGGACCAGTTGCCTCGCAGAACATTTCCCAGCTCATCAGGCGTAGAAATAGGTTAATCGTAAGCGTAATGTGAAATATGTGTTTTGTTACGAAAGCCTGTAATGGACACTTGTCATCGATTGTTGTTGCCTTTCAAGGTCATTTCGTCTCCAAGCTACGTTGTAATCGTGCAGAAATAATTACAGGGGAAGATATGTCTGAAGCTGAGAGAAAATAATGGGAACAAGTGACCGTGTCTTCTGGATTCTAGTGATACGTGTAGTGCACTTAAACGGTTGTTACATTTTCAGCTGACGCATCTTTAAACGGACAACTTGTAGCCCGAGATGTACAATTACCGTAACGTTGTGTGTAACTTTGTGGTGCAGCTCTGGAGCTGTTAAATGCATTGGTGATATTTGTTTCCATCTCTGTACACCAAGTCAATTATGCCATTTAATAAATACAATACCCTGTAAAAAAAGTTTAGGCGACGAATAGTTGATGGCAGCTCTATCAGTCTAGTTGGCTGACATTTCCCGTCGAAATGCAACTTGACAGTTTTTGATTCAGAATTACAGCGTTTGCACTCGTTAATTAAGCACCATCAACATTGTGATTTTGTGAAGACATGCATTTTCCATTACACTGCCTTTTGATATTTGACCGAGTGCCCTGATCGAGTCTTTGCATTAAATAATAGATAATTGCGGTGATAAAAGGGAGAGAAGATTGCGCACTAGACTGAGTAACCTTCCCCTATTTGCCAAGAGGCTGTGATGTTAAACTGAACTAAACAAACATCAAAAGAGACAGAAATATTCCAGCATTTGTATCGAAAAGGAAGCAAAGTGGTTAAACGCAATGCCACAAGAAGGAGCTTTAAATTCAGAGAAGGGAATAGTGTGGATACAGATAAGAGCAGAGGAGGCAGGGAAAGAAGGGGATGCAGTGGCCAAATTTGTTTTATTAGGTGAAATACACACGCACTATCCTGGTCATCTCTACTGGTGTTGGAAATTGGGAAAATATTGATACGTACAACTCAGAACTTATTCAAAGTTTCTACCGACCGACAGACACGCACGCATACACGCACCACACACACACACACACACACACACACATCGCTAAACACATCCACTCCCTCTGTTACAGGCCTGCAATCAAAAGGAACGAAAGCGTTGAAGTGAACATGGCTGTCCCCTTTCAACCTTCGTTTAGCTCTAGTTTTCTGCAGCTTTTGATACCGAAATGACTCGGAAAATTGGCAGCGGAGAAAGCCATAGCATCGCCTGTAAAAGCGAAGATGTAATTGAACAGGGGCACCCGTTGACCTGTACGTTACAAAGGCAAAATCACTGTTGCGTTGTTTGGAATAATTTGTGAATGAACGTTGTTGCTCCGTTTAACGTGTCACTCATGAAATTAGGCACATTTTATTGAAAACCTTGATGAATGTAACCATTTGGTCATTTGACAGGCAACTTGGAGAGTCACTTCAAACTTTGTTTGCTGAGTGACTTTGTGTCCCGTCCATGGGGTGCCACTGAAACAGGCAGAGAAAGGGATTTGCCATATTAGGTAGGACAGTGGTTTTTGAACCTGCACAGCCTTTGATCATGGAGGCAAATAACGCGAGCTTTATTTGACTGCAGACAGGTTTCATGTGAACAATAGAGGCGCGTAATTTAACCTGCGTTAATGATTTAACCTCTGTACAGCATGGCTTACAGGATGTTAGCTAATCAACAGGGTGAGGATAATGGCTCGGCCGCCGATATTAGTTAAAACAAGGACATAAAGGAGCCTCATTTAATAACTGCAGGAAAGATTGGACAAAGTGCGACAAAATTACAGCTTTGTGCCGTGAGGAATTCTAAGCAGTGAGGGAGAATATGGATGAATATTCCACAACAAAGAACAAAAGTCCAATCACATTTTCAATACTAATGATTGGGATAATGTTCTTTGCAAATAGCCATTATTTGAAACACTTTGATGGGTGATATCAATGATGACCATAGATGGCAGCCTTTTAAAATTTTAGACGCCTGAGCGCCCCTATTATTATTGGCAGGTGTTTTTACAATGTCCAGCTTGGGATTTTGTTCGTACTCTTTAGCCTTAGACAAACAAGGGTTGTGATAATATGGGCTATTGATGTAACAAAGCCTGTAATGATGATAATATCTGACAATTTAAAGCTGATTTTAACAGATTAGGGACATATTAAACATTGTACTAGTAGCTTTTGATAATTGGCTAGCATGTTTGATGCCATGATATCTGTAAAATAATGACTTATTCGTAAAATCCATGTGGTCTTTGTCAGGGGGATGTCTGAAGTAATATAATTTTGCCCAAATTATCACAGCAACTTTCAACATTGTGTAAATGAAAGCCTACAGCAGTACAATAAAGGCTATGTGATAATGTCCAATGGGATATAATATTTTTGGTTTGCTTGGCAAATATAAATATTTCTTGTTTGACCCATCTAATAAACAATGAATTTCAGATTACAAAAGAGTTGTAATGACATTTGGTAATTGTACATTTTAACCATTTGGTCAGAGTATCGAACAGAAAAGTGTCAAGAGCGACCAAATCCGTTTTAATTATTCCACAGCTTACATGACAAGCAGGGAAACTTGATTATAATTGCATTTGGTGTTAACTGCGATTAAAGTCTTCAATATCAAAACAAAAATGTGTGAATTGTTGGTAATGATTTTCAATAGATTTGAAAAGTTCTCATGAGTAATCCTCTAGGAAATAGTTGAAGGGATTACCGAAATTAAGGAGCAGTTTGAAGTTGGGATTAACCTACTTGTGAAAATGGGGATCTCATCCCTTTGTGAAAATTATGATTCATAAGATTTAATGATTCTTCTCCTTTCAGAAGAAGAGTTGAGTTTACTGATTACTCCCTCTTATGTGACTGTCAGATACAGCTTTAGTTATGGCGGGAAACTTTCCCGCGTTTTTGACATTGATTCTGATTTATTGCAGATCAACTGGCAAAACCAAATAAAATGTCTAGAAAGTTTTTGTGTAAAAACTTTCCCAAATTGGGGTTTAAATTGAGTTAAAATGTTTCCAAGCCACAAAAGGGGACAGTAAATTGTCTGGATTCACTTCATTACAGAATTGTTTAAGGCATTGTCAGTAGTGAAACCAAGCGAGAAAAAGAGACCAACCCCTTCCATACCCCCAGCTGAGAAACTTGGTCCTTTGTCCCAAGAATTTTGCCCCATATTTTGCACACATGGAAATTACAAGCATGATTGAAGTTGAATAAAGTGACCTTAAATTGAGTCACGGGGAAAAAGTGGAAAACTTTTAACGGAAGTGTAGAAAATGTTAAAAGCTATGGGAGAAAGGGAGTGGTGATCATTGTTCTCGAGATTTCACGCGTGATTGAATGAGATTACACCTGATTGGTCACATTGTAGTTTAGCCGGAATCGATTTGATGAAAGAATAGGAACAGGTTCAATGCAAGTAATTAGTGCTGAAAAAAGTAATGTTGTAATGTAGTTGAGTAAAACACGATTTGGAACGTGTCCCAAAATAATTATTACACAGTTTTTTCTCCCCATTACAATCAATTTATCTTTGTTAAAATGATTAAAGCCGTTTGTTGCCAAAATTTCAATCCATCAATTTGTTCCCTTTTCCTCCCGTTTTTTATTCACTCATATTGATGAGCTAATTCATGTTAACATATTGTTTTCCACAATGGAGTCTTTTTAGCAACGTGTGCATATCTGCATTTTCCGATCTCACATCCCATTCATTAAACAAGGTGTTCTGTTACTCATCCTTTTAATTATTCTTTTAATTATAGTTTTCTTGTGTAATGCAAACTTTTTGTAATCATCTTAGAGATCTTGTTTTCGTGAATGCATCCCTCAGGTTTTATCCTTAATCGGATTGATAATCAACCTGTACATTTTCAATCGTCTATATTCATCCAATAATGTACCTTTTTCTCCTTTATTTGCAGCTGTACAACAAGTGACGAATCCTCGGATAATCGAACACCCTGAAGACCAGTATGTAGCGAAAAACGAACCCGCGACGCTCAACTGCAAAGCAGAGGGCAACCCGCAACCGGTTAGTATCTTGTTCTGTATAAAACAATACTCAAATTTACAGATAAAACTACTTGCAATTGTTTGCATTTGGGATGTTAGTGAAAGTAATGCTCAACATTCCTTATCCAAATGTTTAACATGTCTCATGTGTAACAGTTGTACATATTAACCCGAGACGCTGTAGAGATCAATTGCAAACCGTTGAAATAATGTTTCGCTAAGTTAACAAGTGTAACAACAATGTAAAGGTACAGCCTAATTTTGACAACTTTAAATTTGAATATTAAACTGATAAAAAGTCAGTATTATTCGAATAACACTTGTACCATAGCAACATCAGCCACGATGTTACAGACAAATTGACGTGATGGTTTCTAACGATACATTGCAGGTGATAACATGGTACCGTAACGGACAGCCGGTAATAACCGCCAACGAGAACCCGTCGTCGCACCGCATGTTGTTACCGTCGGGACAACTCTTCTTCCTGCGCGTCATCCACAACAAGAACAACAAGCCGGACGTCGGCGAATACAACTGTGTCGCTACCAACCCGAGAACCAAAGTCTCGGTCGCCAGTAGGAATGCTACGCTGGACATAGCAGGTATATTGTTGTTCTAACATGTAGGATTACCAACTGTCTGAATAAAAGTAGCGTTGGTAACCGCTAAACGGTCACATAAATTGAATCTGCAGCAAAGTCACCATCTTTAGTATCTACAGCTTTTAGATACAAAACGAAATAGAAAAAGTTACATGTTGTTTAGTGTCAAAACCTTGTAAGGGGTACAACTTTATCAGGTGGAATTTAACTCGTAATTATTATCGCGGAGGGCTTGAAGTTAACTTTCAATTGCTAAATACAGACAAGTAATGTGAGAATATTAGTAACATTGCATGCAGACAACATGTTCTGTAAATAATTACGAATCATCTGATGTTTTCTCAAAGAAGTCGACTTATGATGTTCTTTTGAAATTACGGCTTGTTGGATAGAAGCGAGATGATCCAGTTCAAGGGCATTATGCTGTATTTATGCAATATCATCTCTGCATGGAAGCTGTTGTACGTTTCACTTTGTGTAGTGGTGATCTTCAGGCTGGCTAAAACAAGATAAGTCAAATACAAAGTGTTTCTAAAGTTTCAAGCTAACACGATCCAGGTGGCTCCATCTAACAATCCAGGATATAACATCTGGATCCATTGTACTGATGTCACAGGAAAATAATTTCCCCTATAAATTATCTGCAGACGAGTGGCTTTTACACCTTTCTAACAACAAAGCAATTCACCCAGAAGCTTTGAAGTGCGTAATCATAGCCATACAATACACGTCCGATGTAAGAGAGAAATAACCCAGGCTAATGCACAAAAAATACCAGTCTAATGTATGAAAACAAGTGTATGATGGTTTTATTAGGGGAACACCAGGTGGTTCTCGGCTTGGAATTACAAACAGCTCCCACGAGGAACAAAAGGGCTCGAGAAAAAAGTGAAGCTGCTCCCCGAGAAAAAGTTTGTGTGCTTTGAAGATGTTGGTGAAGATGATAAGAAGATGTCTAATTGAATGATGCATAGAGCCCAGATTTATGTATTTCAGGCATCTGGAATGAGATAATCTCAGATGCAGAGAGAAGATGTTGAACCAGATAATTTATTGTCAAAATGAGATTTGTGCCAGATGAGTTCCAGAATGAACGGAACAATCGATCGAACAATGGCACCATGATGATTGTCCGAAAAGTCGTCGGAATACTGGACGCCCAACTCAGTGCATATTATTTCAAGCGCAAAAGCGTAACCAGATTGATTACAGGACCTGTTGGCTGTTGGTTACAGAGGAATGGAGATAGACAATGAAACACGCATACATGCACGCACGCACCATTACTCACAGGTGCCTGCCTGCAGACTGAGGGTAAAATGCACGAATCCTGAAGTTTCAATATAATGCATAGAAAATACCTTTTAAACAATGTTTTAGTTGAGAAACTTCGTGCCTCCAAGTATTACACAGATATATTGGGGCATATTATTGCATGCAGTTTGAGTTGGTGAATGGTATTTGACGTCTGGTAACAATATCGCATTTTGAAACGCAAATCAAAGCTGCAGCCGCTGGGGAAACTCGTACTATTGTCATGTTAAATCACTACAGATCAGCAAAAAACGCGTATACAATAACAAAGTCTCATATAAACACGTCTCAAAAACGATTGTTAAACTTGACAGAGACGGGAGTCAGAAGCATGGTGCTGTTAGAGACAGAGTCAAGTTGGAATCCCAGGAGAAAAGTGCGCGAGCTCTTGTCTGCAGTAATATTCTTTTTTGACTGTTAGCTCGTTTTATCAGAAAGGTACTAGTACATTGGTGGTTTATGAATTGAATAGTCACATCAATAAAAATGGGAAAGGGGAACAATATGCTCGTTTTATAAAACAAAGACTTTGAAAAACATGTTATTACGTTTAATTCTCTCATAAGTTTCTCATGTAGACTTGTAAAGCATTTGTTGTATTCACCTCTATCTCTGTCGAAACCTAAATTGCTCTCTCTCTTTCCACACAGGGAAAAAAAGTCAACTAAGCTCCCGCTCCTTTCAAACTGTGTTGAATGTGAATTGGAACATCCAAGTCAAATTCCCTTTTTCAATTAGAGAAGCTCTTAGGTAGGAGACAGTCAGGCTGGATGGATGTGTGCACAGATTTTTTAGGTATTTTCTGTGATTTCTGAAGCTTTAGCAAATTGATCTTCTTGTAGGGGGGTTGGGAGGTACAAAAGTTGCTCATTGGATCATTTCGGGGGTTGTGCACACAGAGTTGCGGAGAGAGCCAATATCTTTGTTAACAAGATTGTACATAGATAGTCTATGTAGACACATACTTCACGAGAGTTGCACGACAGTAAAGGATCAATATTAACAAGATTCTCTAACCATCTACTTGATTGTTTTCCTTGCAAAACGTAGAAACTTCAGAAGTTATAAAATCAATTTTTTAACAGAAAACGTCTTTGAACTTTCTTGTGTACAATTTAGGCGGAAAACTGAACTAGAAATTAAAGAAGAAAGCGGCAACAAAGGGAAAAACATTTCTTTTTGTCAGCATTTCTTGTTGGAAAATAATAATACCTGGAATACTAAAAATGTAAAGATCTAGATTTCTGTGAGTCTAGATACCTAGAATTGTATAGCTCTACCTTTATTTGCCTTTTTGACATTTTAGACTTTTCAGCGTGTCCTCACTTTATGGGTAATACTAAACATAGTAAAAAATACGTTTTTGTTTAATGTTACTTATTGCCCTAATGGAACAAATGCTGTTACTGTCAGAAAATTCATAGTCACACAACACTTGTTTACCTACTTAAGCAAAAGCGCTTTTCTCTTTGCGAATGAATGAAAAAAGGTCTTGAAAGAAAAACAAATAAAGTAGCTGGAGTTTCTAGTCGCCATGCATGGCATGAAAATTTATACAGTTTGCAAGATCATATTGGGGGCTGAAAGGGCATGCAATGAATAAAATTAATTGAAAGGAATAAACATGCTTTGTTTTCCCAGCTTAAATGTTGTAATTGCCTAAGTGAATTGAATTTTCGGCATAATTTTTTTATTCGTAATTTCCGATGAGTAAAAAATCGTAACGTGTTATTTGTCACGGGTTAGACAATGCGTTTTCCGTGTAACGCACGGCTAAAATGCCATGGATCGGCCAAATTAAAGGATTTGGGCCACGTAATTGCTTTTCTAGATTACCAATTACCTTTTGCATTTGAGAAAATGAACATTTGCAGAATTTGTGCATTGTTACCGAACAATGGTTACTGCTTGAGCCACAAATTGATATCAATTAAACTGCATTAAATACTTAGCCCGATTGCACAGTCGGACAATAAAATGTTGCGTGTTCTACCGTAATTACACGGGAATGGGTCGCCCCAGTTGGTGACCCAAATTAAGAAAGGGATGGAATTTCGGTAATGTGTTGCAGAACAATAAAGCACTGAGATGAAATGTACTTCACATGCACACGCACAAACATGCAATAATACATTTTTATGCAATATCCAGATTTGACATTCGAATGACCTTGAAGTGGGTATAAATTGACCCAGTATTTAACGTCAAAGGAATGACATGATAATTTCGCTGAATTATTAAAAGTCGGCACTTTTATTAACAACGTACCGCAAGTTTGGGTTGTGAATGAGTATCTATAAGTGTGCAGTGTTAGTCTACATTATTCGATCTATTGAATTATTTAGAGCGGAATATTATATCAGTGTGAATATCTGGCTCTCAAGCAATTTTAGGAATTTATGAAGACTCAGTGAATACATCACGTTCGTAACGATATTTGTTTCACGTTTCATGCTCAGACAAAAAGAAGATAGTGGAGATTTTGACTTGAAAATTTCCTTTTAAACCCAATACCAGTGTAGAAATGGCAAGTCCATCTAATTCTCTATGTGAAAGAAAGAGGTTAAGACTATCAACAAAGCAGAGGTTCTTATCAGAGAACATTTAATTTTAGGAAGATTTAAGACAGGAAAAGAAAGGATTTAGAACAGAAATCCATGTAAAGATACAGCTGCCTTTAATTATGCAACCTTCTAACTCTATTACAGGGTAAAATCAAATCCCATTGCCTAAAAATCAAATCCTTTAAAGTGTTCTATTGCCTGCACTTCCTGTCTGATAATACGCTGGAATTACAAGCCAAAATGACTTGTTCGTACACACCAATAAAGCTATTGTCTCTTTGACATGAACCAATACAGGATGACCTGCAAGTGACAAAAATTTAATTATGGGTAATCATCATTCTTGATTAGTAGAAGCTGACTCATTCTGGGCTTGGAGATTATTGGATTGTAGCTTAGAGATTATTTGTTCACAGGTCCATTGAAAATGGCTTCTCAAGTGTGTTCGCCTCCGGAACAGACGCTCTAAGTAAATACTCAAACGAATATTAAAAGGATTATGCAAGAATTGCTATTTATAAAGGCTGGGATTATCAATATCGAATGCGTTTCCTTCCGCGAATTTCCCGAATATCGCCCAAAGGTCAACCTCGAGTGGGCTTTGTTTCAGAAACAAAAATCGATGAAAGTCACTTTAAAATTCCAGTCCTTTCAAAGAATTTGGGGTGAAACATGGGTGAAATATTGGTTTAATTTTCAAGATGAATCAATAGAAGTCTGCATTTTTGTCAGGATCAATGTTAAGAAAACTAGTGAGGTTTGCACGTTTGAAAAAGTGTGCACGAAGAAAATTGATTAAATTAAAAAAGTGTAAAGACATAAAACATAACAAAACATGAAATCGTTGTTTTGAAAAAATTAAGCGAAACCTTCGGGTGAACATTCCGAATTAATTTATTGTAATACAGGATGAAAAATACAATATTACAGTATTAATCTGACAACCACACAGGTACATAAAAGAAATGACGTGATATATTGTGCGAAAGAAGTACTTGTAAACGGGAATTAGGGTTTAGAATCTGATACCTGCCAGTATCTGCTTATTAATATACAATAGACTATCAAATGAAGGTCTAGTATTACCAAGGTAGTCATTTATTAGTAATTTGAACTAACTTGATTACACAGGAAATAGTACAGCAGTAGCAGTGCAATCCTGGAAATTAGATGGCTTACCACCATATCTTTGAATTGATATTAACTCATACCAAGGTATTTCTTTCAGATACAAACAGCTACCTATTCAGGTGTAAGATTATTGGCAACGTAAGTGAAATAAGCCTATGTTTTAGGCCTAATTATGTATTTGCGAGGTATTGAAATAATCAAAGAGTCCCAATTTATTCTGTTTTCCTTTAGCCCAAGCCTTTGTTTATTGCTTATTGACATGGCTTTTAAAAATCCATTTGCGCATCTCAAAGACAAAAATTATGAAGAAAAACTTGCAAGAATGTTTATGATGGATATCGCATTTTGATCTTTTGAGCTTGATGGCTTGAACTCGAGCTAGAGACTTTTTCGTGCACTGCTTTTACACAACATGTGTAACATAGAACTGTGCAATTGCCCGCATCTTGATGAAATTTATAACGGAAGTGAACTGATGTCAATAGACGTAAGTAATTATTTCAACTGCTTCACCAAGAAGAATAAACAGTGAATGTGTGCGTTTTTAAAAGATAGGACAAAAAGAAGACGCACATTGACTCGGCGATGATTTTAATTTCCAATAGACGAATTACTTTAGCGTTTTACTTTACTCGCGCGTTATATACAAGCAAATGGAAATACCACACGTAAATCACAAGTTGACAACGAAACGTTACAGATGGTGATCTTCTCAATATGATCCCTTACGTAAAACCTGTGTTTATGATGTCATAATGGCCCCATTAGCAGCACTCACCACCACAAACTATACATCATTAGTGCAGCTTACACAGCTGTTTCCTGAGCTTCAACATAGTGTCTGTTATATCATAATGATCACTCTGGTATGTATGTTTGTTTGTTCAAGAACCATGCGGATGACACATAAGATGATCTGTTCAGGTTAAATGGTCAAAGACTCATCAGTACAGAAATAATACCATTCAGTTGTAATCCCCAGACTGAAAATACACTGAGACCTTTTTGGCAAACATATTTGGCCATTTAGCACCAGAGGTTTTTGTTGTCATTTATAAATACGTTTCCTTCAGTTTTAAGTTACACCCAAAGTTTGATTTATGCGATACGTTCAAAACAAAGAGGTAAACTGAAGGATATATTCGTTAGGCCTTTTTTTTTTAATCATTTGGATTACATTGCACTTTCAGGATTTTCAAAGTGCGGCGATCGGAAAAAAA
>JBCAUI010507151.1:0-12839 GCA_038406195.1 Haplosyllis anthogorgicola | reverse complement strand
AACATCAAAGTTCCCTTGTTGTCTGAAGCAATAATATTTGTCACATTATATCACTGGTAGCTGTGGTACTGATGTAGTAGAGCCCATTGTCCAAATTGGAATTGGATCGGAAAGTAAGCGATCCATTAAATGATTCTGCTACATTAAATTGCTTAAAGTCTCATACATAATTTATCTGTCACATTTGCCGTTACAGGGTAAAGACTTCAATTTATAGCAGGAGATGGCTTCCGCTTGCCCGAGAGACAAGCACCTAGGATCAATTTACAGACAGACGGCATTGCCCGTTCTGGCTCGAGACTCGTCTACATTTTATAGATTCTGGTTCAAAATGCCAGATTTAACTTCGAGCCAACTCTAAATATGAGACAACAAAATAAGCGGCGAAGGCTCAAAATAAGTCGCTTATTTCAGTAAATCTATTTCCATGTAGACGCACATAAAGAAACCGCTTGACGAAGTAAATTTTCAGCCAAGGCCAAAATAACAACTTCGTCAGTTCCAAAGCCAATGTGTAACTGAAAATAAGATTTTAATTTTTTATCAATTTCTCAAAATATCTTGAGATGTGTTCCAGAAAAGATATTTTACAGCCATGTTCATTCCGGGTTTTTTTCTTTCTGTCTATTCTCCTTAATGTTAATTAATTCACTGGACTTGTAAGTAATTGGTATAGTCGAACATGTGCACGTTACTCGGAGGTAAGATACTCTGACACTTTCAATATAAACCACTGGGATTTACTCTGTGCCGCCTGTTAAGCCTCGTTTGATGCTTAATCCACCACTAATTGATCTTTTTTAAGCGACTTAAAGCTGCTTTAAGCTAAAAAGGTGTAACCTGCAATATATTTCTGTATCTCTCTCTGTCTCTCTTTCTTTACCTGTAAAAGTTTCTCTGAGCCAAAAAATCGTTACGAAGACCGAAACAAAACGACAACCGCACATACGTAGATGTCACTGTGCATGTCAGCGCATAAGAAGAGAAGTATATTAGTGGTAGTAAGGCTTTTTTATTTAATTATTCGGATTACATTTCCGGCCTCACTTTGAAATCGGAATATAAAAATATAATCTCATTTTAGGTTGAAACATGTTGCATTCAGCAAGACTTTTCAATCAAAACGAGATTCGTCATGAGATGTTCAGGAAAACTTTAAAATGTTTCGATATTTATTAACAGTTTGGTTTCTTAGGAGCAAAGTTTCATTATTTTTATTTTTTTCCCAACCGCCACACTTGGAAATCATTTTAGTGGAACGTAATCAAAATGATTAAAAAAGGCCTAAGAATAGCAGCAAATTAGAAGGCGACCACACCCATGATACCAGTGCCGTCATTGTCGTCTATTAACATTATGTACCTTTTGCAAGACCCCCGTTTGCATTGTCTTTCTTCACTTTATGCCCCGTTTAATTCATATTATTTGATCAGGATTTAGGTTTTATGTTGAAAGGAAAAGGGGGAAATGACTTTGGCAGCAGATTGGAATATTTGATGGTATCGATTAAGGATAACTTCCTCTCTTATTAAGGGAGGGAAATGTCACCGATACATTGCTGACGTTTGCGCGGATAATAAGTAACGGTTTTTTACTGTGCCATTGTAGCTCTGTTTGGCATTGTACCTTCGTTTCCGTTCAAAATGACTGTTACATAAACATTTTTGGACTGTTGATCTTTATCAATACTTTCACATCCAAACAGTACCAGTTGGCGGTAATTTGCAATTGGGTGGACTGAGCATTTAAAACTAGCATTTTTCTATGACGTATGTGTATAACTGACGCAACGCCATGGAACCATGGGATGTTTGACGTCATTCACAATGTGGCTCAATTAATAACGTCTCTTTCAATCTGTGTCGCTCACAGTGATCGAGCTTTGGAAGGAAGCCAATTGCTTTTAAAGTGAATTTCCTCTGAAAATAACACCTCCAGTCTGATGGGTATGTCTCCATTCAGAGAGAACCTCTCTTCCTCTCTCTTAGCAGAGAATTCAGGATCCCATCCACTACTACACCATGTACATCTATCCATCTACATCTCTGACACAACTTTTTTGCCCATATTGACAGCAGCCCTGTACAGTTTCCTATCCCAATCTATAGTGACAGCCCAGTCTGTTCTTATCATCCTCTACATCAAAGCAGCACAGGTCATGCCCTTAAAGATTCCACCATCCACTTCCAATATTGCCTTTATTAATTTTAATGCCCTGCGTCATTCTGATAGTGACTGATGGGTGTAAGGCAGGCTGGGGCCCTAACCAGGCAGGAAATTGCAGTGGCTGCTCAGCTTTACAAAGCAGGAGATCGCTACCTTACAGGTTATATACCTGGGATTACCAACCAAGCCTCTTGTCAACCATATTAACTCATATTGTCACCATTATATACAACCCACCCTGAGCAATATCAGCTGCATAGAGCACAGACCAGCTTAAGCCTGTCAGGAGAAAATGAGCAGCTTTGAGTGATTATTGTGTTTAGTCTATTGCTTTTATGAGTTGTTCAAATCAGTTTCAACTACAACTAAAAAAGTTACTTTTCTACTACCTTTTTCTGTTATCTCATTCATGATTTAGTGCGATGTTTAAAAGCAAAAGGCACCGAAAACACTTTGTACCATTATTGAAGATGTTTTCTGTGTCAACATTTGTTAATGCCTATTGAATACTGGCAGAGAAAACATCTAAATTTGATACACAAATCAGCACAATGAGGCTATCACGTATTCAAAGCACATTTATTTCCCTATTATTTCCAAGTGCACTGAATTAGATAGGAACTGAACTTCTGCCAAATGAACTATGTCAAATAATAATATTATTTTGCTACATTAACTCAGGTCCAAATATAATACAATGACCTCTTTGATATTCCACTAACATTTCAAGAAAGGAAATAAGCTGGATTTTAGATTGCCTTTCTTATGTTTCTTTCCCTAATAAGGGAACTAATTTATCAGGGCAATCTAATTACAGAAGATGTGTGTATGCTATAAACAAAGCCATCATGATGCCAATTTTAGCTGGCATGAGAAGCTGTAATATGGTTATATCTTGTATTCCATGCACAAATCTGGGACTTGAAAGGCAGCCTGTTATTACCATTTTAGGCATGCATAGTTCTAACTGTGTGATATCTTTGTATTTGGCTCTGTGTCATTGAGAGTGCTTCACTGGAATACTCATCTCCATAAAACCCATCCAATATCTTATTCTACATCCACACACACTGCTCAAGCCTTGATAGCATTCTCCACCATAAACTTTGGGACCCCATATTAAATAGTCTAAATATGCCTTCCACTTACCTAACTCTCAGCCAGTCTAGTTAACTTAGCTTTTTATCAAGGCACATTTCTACCCCACATATACTGTCTCACCTGCATGTTATATTAAATTTTTTGCAGACAAGGCTTTCTATTTTAATATGACGGCATTAAATTGGCTCAATTCAGCCCAGCTTCTCATTGTATTGTATATATTGCATCTATTACCTTGTCATAAGACGTCATTGTTGCACAAAGCTTCCAACTTACTTTCCATATACATAAAGGAAGTCTGCTCACTTAGTTACTCTGCAAATAATAACTAATATCCTGGCTCTTTCCTCTATTTCCCGTAGCTTATTACTTAATCTGCACCAAGTTTATCCCATATAGATGTATATGGTTGATTTCAGCATGCATTCAAGCATTAACTCTTTTTCCTGCCTGTTGGTTATCCTGCTTACCCAAGCATCCATCAATGGGTGCTCTGCAAAAGGAAGGAGCAGGAATCACTATTAGCTACTATTGACAGGCAGTTTTACATGTCTCCAGTAGCAGAAGCATGATCATGTACCTTCCCCACCCAGGGGTCACACTTCATATTCTTCCCATGCAAAGGACCTAGCTTTTATCTTTTTTGGAGAACAAAGATTCCTACACATACTCAGGGGAGACATTTTGGTGAGCTTTCTCTTTTAGACCTGCAGCTATAAGTAGCTGCATGTTCTTACAGCTGTGCCCAATATGGACAGTGATATTTCCCGAACCGCATCTGTATAAATTCATAATCACCTTTCTATCCTCTACTTCCCTTTGTGATTCCTAATGCATAAATAAAAAGAAAGTCAGTATTGAAATTCTGCACAGCGATCCTTCTTTTACCCTCTATCAGTTTACCATGTCTGCATAAACTACCATTTACTTTATTCTTGGACATCGCTGCAGAAGTATACGGGAAACCAAATTGGCTTCATTTATACTAAATATTGTGACTAAACATTGATTACACCTTACACAATGCAGGTAAGCCAATATCAAAACTCCTTGTGGACAAGTTTCTGTAGGCCAGCAGCTATCCATTACATCTGACAATCTCAAAAAGAAACTAGCTTTGCCTCAATAGCTGTAACTAGAACTGGGTCAAGTTCTGCTGTTACTTGGTGGTTTATCTATTGTACTTCACTACAATGATGCAACATTGAAGCAGCATCAGTAAGGCTTCAAAATCCACTTATTTTGATCATCAGCATAATCAAGTAGTTTCATCAACCCAAGTTCCTTCCTGATGGGAGTGGAAACATCATGCAAACAGCGCTTGGATACATTTAGACTGCAATATGTTTCATTTCACACAGCCTTGCAAGTTCCCTAGCAACAATGAATTTGAATGCATTTGGTTCACATTAGAACAAATCTTTCAACAGTAAATTATAATTAGAATGAAACTAGAGGGACAAACTCAATAAAAATCACATTTGACACTTGACTATGCAGCATGGCCTTTTACATTGCCTAGATATATTCAGCCAAGCTCTCAATTGTCCTACAATGAAAAGGCGACTTCAGCATCCTCCTCACTGCAGTTTACACAGACAAAAACACTTCAAGCATCAAGTTTTGGCAGAGCTATATGGTGTAATATAAGCTTTCTTGTTGAGAAACCATTATAGTAAGATTGTTACAGGTTCCATACATAGAATATCAGCTTAAGGGCTGCTCTTAGATGGCCTGTAGCCTACAGTTATTTGAGAGGGAATTAAGTTACATGCTTTACATGTATGGCCTGCCTAATCCCTCAGGATGTGGCATGGTGACACCTTCCACACTCCTTAAGCAGACTGGCTTCTGTTTTAGATTACATGTACAGGTCTATTGTAGTTCATCGATGAAATAAATATACCAGACTTGGTGTGACACAAAAGACTGGTTTGAGAAAACTGATACTACATCAACAAGGCAACTGGGATCATGTCACCAATGAAAAATCAAGATTTAATGTGGTCTATTCGTGGATGCAGAGACAGGGATATAGCAGTTACACAGACAATTCAATTTACAGAACAGTGATGTGTTGATGCTTCATATATAATTCAGTACTCCATTTAAAGTTTCACTTATTCTAACAAGGAGTTGTGACACAGTTTGCGGCTAGAAACATAAAAAGAAATTTATAGTATGAATTACTGATATAAATAGCTCCACATTTATTCTTACAGAAAGAATGGAGCCTTTTTTTGGTGACTTTCTTTCCTTGTAAAGTGCCATATTTGGCTGGAAAGGCTGGCTCCCCTGAGATGACTAGCCTGGAGCTCCTGTCTGTTGATTGTAGGAATTGTAAGGGTTGTGGTAGGGTTGTGACATGACTGTCAATGTTTTCCAATCCCTGAATACCCCCAACTGTACACAGTGAGGTCCTACACTCCACCTCAGGTTAACATGGGGTTCCTTCTCACAGGAAGGAGAAGAGCCAACAGTTTAACATGTAATTCACACACCAGTAAGGAACACGATTGTAAGGAATCCTCCTTGCAAAGCGGATACTCAAGTATGTCAAACGTTCTCATGTGTGGGATATCTAGTCTTTTGAGAATTGGAAGATGTCAGAGGACAGCATGCAGATTCTCGGTGCAACTCAATTTCAAAAGAGCGCCAGATCACGCGAGCCTAGTCTTATTTCTAAACGTAAAGTATACTACTTTATGGTGGAGAACAGGAGCCGTAACGTAACTGACTTTTAAATTATATATATACACGATTTAGGTGGCCAAACGAAATTTGCCATAAATCACAATTTGAGTTAGTATTGTTCAAGTAACGGTCCAAATAAATGTCTACATTCTATTGTACTCAATACTTGAATACAATTTGAGAACCAATTTACTTTGTAACATAATAAATTCCAGTACATGAAAAATATCCATTGCTTTCGTTTCACTCTCTGACGACCAAATGTCCATTCATTTACCTACATGAGTCCGTACAGTTAAGAGCAGTCCGTTTACACTACCACTATAATGCTTGCTGTCCTTAACCTTCTCCTGCTGCTGCAGCTCCTGCAGAAGGTCAAATTCATGTCACAACCACAGTACAATACAGGCCCTTTAATCCCGACCCTGAACCTATTCATTTGTGCTAATATTCGAGCAGTCCCGGCTACTAATTACTATTCACACTAATTTAGGGTCAGCACTGCTTCAGTTACAGCAAGGCCGGTTAATTTACATTGCGTGGATGCCATCAGGGCTGCGAACTCAGATTCATTGGGATAGCTCAGGGGCGGATCCAGGATTTCCCGTTGGGGGGGCGCCCGGCCCGTTGGGGGGGGGCGCCGACCCTTATTTTCGCCCAAAATTCAGCAAAAAGTGCATGAAAAAGAAGAAAATTTGGGCCGTTGGGGGGGGGGGGCACGCGCCGGCGGCGCTCCCCCTAGATCCGCCAATGTAGCTTGACGTTTAAGCCATAGTCTGATTAGTGTGTAGTCTTTTTTTAGCTTCGTCGCATATGCGCTTTTTTCCGCCCTTATTGGTCAAGATCGAGCAATTCACTTTTGCCACACAAAATTTTCCTGATGCAAGACTGACGTTGTAAGTGTCTTGTCACTTGTTTATCTGGGTATGTATTCAAGATGTATGCAGATAGTAAAATATTCCAGCGTGAAGGTCACAGTGCTCAAAATAGTTATCCGCCCAAATCAGACATTTTCCGCAACGGAAAAGAATGTTTAAGGGACGAAAGCTAACAAAGGCTACATGTCTGATAGCAAACATTATACCCTCCTCGTTTGATGCATTGACCACGACTATTTCTTGCTTTAGATGCACATACTATAGTACTTTTGACTCAGTTAATCCAATACGCAGTTGAAGCACAGGTCAACTGTATGCGAATTGACAGTTAACAAATAGACGATACATTTCATCCCTTTTTAAAAATATTTTTGTTTGACCAGGGTCCATTTTGGGACGAATGATTACCCCTATTTTGGACATCGTGGGACTCTACCCATGGTCCTTCCAGTCGGCTTTCTAGCCTTCTCTTGCTTGCTTGCGAGCGGTGAACAATAGATTTCTTTGCATGTTAAAGTTATAAAACTGATTACTTTTAATCAGTTTACCGAGAAAACACTGTCTTTGTACTAATTAACATGGCTTTCCTTAAATCTCAAACATTTACCACGACATTGTCAACATCTCAGATTCTTGAGTAATGCTCTGTTGAACCAATCTAATACAGACATAAACCGTGTTTTCTGTTTGCATTTTATGCCAAAAATCCCACACTTACGGCTGATCACAAATGCACGCCAGTGTCTTACACCACAATTTACGTAACCAGGTCAAAAACATACCGACCGAATTCCACTCGGGTCCGAAAGGGCAGGCGCAGTGGCAGCATTGTTCTGTGAATCTTTGTATTTAGATTGAGTTGTTCTCACTCATGAATAACGATGGTGATGGCATTCCCGAACACACCAGCTAACAATAGTCCAGTCACCATAATGAATGTTTGTTACTTCTGGTGCATAAAGCTGGTTTGATTGTATACTTAGACTAGTCTTGGGTCAGAATTTGACCCCTAGAATGGAGTGTTTAAAATAGCAAATTTAAGATTTATTTCAAGTGACCATTACTAATTTCATTGATAGGTTTCTGTAATAAGGAAATTTGTATGCACTGTAACCAATTTCTGTACTCAAATTATTAACAAACGACATGTTTCATTTTCATGGATGAACCACTGTTTACAAGTTGTTTCGTATCAAACAACCTATCACCCCTTCTGACAGAATATTTGAAAACTTGGAAGGTAACTATTATTGTCCTATACAAAATCTTGATGCTAAAAGCCTTTGCTGCGGCTAGCCCATCACGACTGCAACAAGCAATTCTTTAACCGAGGTTGCATTTACTCGAATGCAGAAAGATTGTTTTCTTTGCAATACAATTCTGGCTTTATTCTCGCAATATGAAAAGCCATTTACAGGGTTGCCACTCTTTACGCGGTTCAAAATTCCCTGACTTTTCCCTGACTTCTCCCTGATCAATCGATCATTTTCCCTGACCATAAGGAATATTTAAGTGCATGTACAACCATATTTTCCACATATCTAAGACAATAATTCAGATGTTTTAAGCAAAATTTGATGGCTTAATTTTTATTAAATTTATTGCATTTTATAAATTCAAATGTTAGGAACTATTTCATGGTGACATGGTAGCATGAGACATTTTCACATTTAATGGTGGCAAGACCCTTTGTGGCTTCTTATACTTGCAAGCTCCATACATATGTACACTACTGTTATAACATGTGGGATACAGAAAAAAGAATCAAAGTGTAAAGAGATGATGCCAAACGTAGCAAGGCTGAAAAAATTTGAGTTATAACATGTCCAGAATAAGAAGGTAATTATAATTGTCAGACCAAAATTCCCTGACTTTTCCCTGACCTGGAGAAAATTATCTATTCCCTGACTTTTCCCTGACCGGTGGCAACCCTGATTTACCTTCTTCTATGAAGAATTACTGGGAGGATCTACTTTTCTACAATTTCCCCGATGGGCTTGCACCACCTAACTGCACCGGTCTATTACAAGAATTAGCAATTAAATTACAGGATTTTTCCATAACAAATTAACAGACAATGTACAAGTCATTTGACACTAAATAACTGCTGCAGGCAGCATGCTGGGGTGGAAGAAGCACCTGCAGTACAGCATGTTGGATCCACATGCGAAAATTTACCTCCTACTTTGGGATGGCTCGCCCAACTATATGTCATGTCAATAGATTTTGATTTTAACCTTACAGAATTGACAAGTTTGTCATTATTCTATCTTCATTTAAGCAAGCATTTTGCATTTTGGTAATTACCTCAAATCGGAATATGCAAGAAAAGTAGTTGTTTAGTAGCAAACAATCCATGGAGCAACATCTGGGAATAACCAACATCTTTTGCGATAATTACAATCAAATACACGTGAGGACAATCTTTAACATTGTACTTTACTTACACATACACTTTGCGCAAATTACAATCTTACAACTATGGCTTTACGTCCTGACGTCGTGGTCCATACGTTGCTATTTTTTTATTTACATTTGGGTCGTATAGATTCATGACCCTGACATATTAATTACACAAATAACTTGTCAATGACTTTAACTTTCTAATTTAACCGTCACCCTGCCGTATGGAGATGAACCTCTTAATCAAACCAATTTATACAGTAGTATTGGCTCGTATGTAGAAATCATGGCGCACTATGGCGCACTTGCAGTTTACCGGGATTTGCTATTGACAAAATACTCTTTAATAATGCACAAAATGAAGCCCTGCAAATCGATAGCACTTAAAAGGCGCTGAAATCATTTTACACATGATCACCTTTCCAACTGTACAGTCTATTGTGCACGTGTCATCTCTGTTCCCCAGACTCCCTTCACTGTGCACAGCCAAGGGGATATGGGATTTCATTTGACACTATTTACAACGTGTGAAAGATTAGTTTCAGTTTCCATGCTGGGAGGGCCTTCACAATGGAGAATCTGGTAAATTTCACACAATTTAACTTGATGTTTTAAGGAGCCTGCCTCCAAAAATTTTCTTTGTTAACTTTGTACTAACTGTATCTCATACCTCGAAAGGCTTTGCAGCTGTAAAGTGAGCGAAGAAATTCATCAATGTACTTTTCGGTCAAAAACATTTATTGTCTTTCGCATGAAATTCATAAAGACTAAGTGGTCTTCAGCCTAAAAAACAAACTTCCGGTAATCTTAGATGGCGGCACATAATGACGTCATAAAACACAATGTTACCATGTTACCACATGACGCCAGAAACGGTGTTGTCACATGTATTTGAAAGACAATAAGTAATTATAAATAATTGCCAACTCGTTACAGTAAATTTAACTGTAAAATAAAATACATTACACAACAGGACAGCTCATAGATAAACACAGATTGACTTGAAACTGGCTTGAATCATGGCTACTCCCATAAACGGGGATTTTAGAAAGGCATCATTAGAGCAAATGTTGAAATTGATAACTTTGGACAAATTCATGCGCGACAAAAATTAAGCAGGCCATTTTGGGAAAGTTATTGACTACTGCATTGCAACAACTAAGACGGTCTTAGTACGTGCAAATCAGGAAATAAGCCTTTTCTTTTACAACTTTGTTGTCTGTCGAATGACAGTATGTGGTCTTCAGCCTAAAAAACACAGAATCCGAAAACGAGGTTCATCCCAAATTCCACTTTCCTATGCCAAAAAGTAGTACCAAGAAATAGCTCTGTTACCATGACATTACTTTGATAACATTTTGACGTCATTCGACAGACACACCACGTTACTTTTGACGTAACGGCTCTAGATAATTATCTTCTTCTTTCCAAAATGCAATGCCGGGCCTAAACATGCTGCATATTCCTGTCGTGTCTCCTTAAATCATACACGCCTCATCATGCCAAGGTGTAAAATTGGTACCTGGCAAATGTTGACAGTACACAATACTGGCCCTGTGTGAGGTAAAGAGAACACTCGGTTGAGTGAGTTCTCCTACCGGGGTTAAAATCTGTCCCTGTATAACTCGATCTCAGATAATTCGATATCCCTGATAATTCGATTAAAATTTCTGCATTTTTTCAGCATTGACTACTGTGCTATTTTACTCTGATAATTCGACATCACTTTGCTTAATTTTAATTCGATTATTTTTCTTGAATTATCCGGGGACAAGTGTAATACACTTTCACTTTGCTAGGACGGTAGCAGGTTGGTAACCCATCGTCTAGTCCCTATTTAACCTTGGGTTCTAAACAACAATAGCTCCTGCAGCATCAGGCCACATAATGGATGCACATCATGTAATTCAACCACACGCTCCATTCACACAGACTAATGATTTTCAATAAAAGGAAGGAACGAACTTTGTGTACATGGAGCTGGTGCTGTACACAGAATGTTTGTTTGCTTGACGTGGAATAAATGGCGAATAACACGGAGAAATATCGATGCTTTAGGTAACCAGGAAGGGAACCATTCTGGCGTAAACAGCCAGTCTTAAGCGGAGATTAGTCGCAATGAACGAGTCAATGCTTATCCCCTATATTTACACCAACCTTTCACCTATTTCAGCCATGTCGACTCCACTGAGCTGGTCAATTAGGCATTTAAATTACTGCATTATAAGCTCACTTTACAACACACTCGGTGTGGCTTTGAAAAACGTACTTCAACTGAACTTCACCCCCAAATTATTCCTTTCTTTTAAAAGTTTTTGGTGGCAACCGTCAAATTCCCTCATCTGAGAGAGTGTGCAACCATTTGTGGGAGCCACTGATACCCCTGTTTCGGACTTTGAGTCTCTGCCCAAAGCCAGGCTTGTATCGAGTCACCTCTAAGTGCGACACTTGCCAGCTTGGTAACTCCAAATTATTCCTTCTTCCAAGGCAACATGTGAAGTATCAATTGCTGTTTGGTTTGCACTTTTGAGTGTACATGCTTTTTACTGGTCACTTTGGGGTCTACAACTGACATGCTGAACACCAACCTTATGCGGGTGAAGCTCTTTGCAACTTACAACTGTGAAGAATGCAAGAATTTCAGTTGCACTGTACAAATATCGAACCTTGACTTTTCAGACCGGCGTAACAAAAGCTATTTCCACGTACACGTCAAGTCTATATAAAAAGCTGATCTGATATTTCAATCCAACTTGCTGTGTGTACATTTCCGGCGCGTGAACCGCCTGAGTAAATATTCAACTCTATTGTTAACAACCAAGACAATTATCAGTTGTTGATAGTCGCTATGGTAACATATGGTTGTCCATCGATTTTTAAATCGGAATTTGATTTTTTCATCACAGGATTTTTATTCATAAAGTACTGGTAGGTAAAAAAGTAAACTATGACTCACACGTGATCTATTATATTATTTCAGCATTCAATATTTCATTTCATTGTTCAGTCCCACATCTTGTTCATACTTCAAACAATGTGAATTTTATTTGAATTTCAATGCGTCAATATTCAGTTTCAATATGGGATCAATCGGCTATTCTCGTTTTTAAATGAATATATAATTGTGCACTTAACTCAATCCATTCCATTTTAAATATCGACTCTCGAACCTTTCATCAGCTATGATGGTCATTCAGAAGTAAGTCAATAACTACAATGGCGATATACGATTGAAACTCGCTTGCGAGCAGTGCTTGAATGCGCGTGGCCTTGCCTGTTGCGCACAGATGTGATTTAAAGGGCATTGTGAAAACAGTATGTTGGTAAACTAGTACCAACCATACTGTTACTTTAATCGATCTCCTTTCAATTCTCACCAAATTTTACAACAAGAATGCTGAAAATGATTCAGGTTGTCTCGATCATAGAATAGTTTAAAACTGTTATACATGTATGTGTAGTTTACAGGGGCGGATCCAGGATTTCCCGTTGGGGAGGCGCCCAGCCCATTGGGGGGCGGCGACCCCTATTTTCGCCCAAAATTTAGCGAAAAGTGCATGAAAACGAAGAAAATTTGGGCCGTTGGGGGGGGGGGGG